>JAOTJB010335406.1:0-12926 GCA_027123815.1 Erythroxylum minutifolium
ATGTACCAATATTTTCATGTGCAAAACTCACATTTTCACAAAAGCATGAGCACAAGATGTGTTGTCCTAACTTCTCTAATCGGTCTGCTCGTATACCCGTTTCCCTGATCCGACCCGTTATGTGAAAACGGGATGTTACATATGCAATGTACCTTACAATTTCCCAATGCTATTTTTGTGTACAAAAATATAGGTTTCTAACCCTAAGTATGGGAAAATGAGATATTACAAATTCATTCAAGGATTATTGATGAAGTCGAATCTTTAAAGGAGTGAGAGGAAGAAAAACAAATGACAGTGGAAATTGGGTTTGAAAAATATGAGGAAGTCTTTATTCAGGAAGTTGATGAAGAAGAGAATGGCAAACAGATGAAAGTGGAGATAAAGGTTGAAGAAGATACAGACGTCTCTGTTCAAGAAGTGGAGAAAGAAGAGGAAATGAAGGTGATTGAGGAAGAAAGAGAATAGTTCACATTCTTAGAGGTCAAACTATTAAATTTGATAGATGATTCTGGGAGTTTTATTATTCCTTATTTTATTTACAACTTGTTATTTAAAACGGAATTATTAAACCTACTTAGTTTTCTTGATTTGACTAATTTTTTCCTTTTGATTATCTTGCAATATATAACTTTTTTATAACTTACTAAACTGAAACTGAGTGACATAGGTGGAAGCAAGGTACTCATAATTAAGCCAGGTTGAGTGTGCAAGGAAGAGCATATCAAGCTAATGACATCGACTAAGTGCTATTTGGGAGGTAGCCTAAGAATTATGATAAGTTTTATTTGTTTTATTTTATTTTATTGGTATTTTGTTATTTTTATTTTTTTGATAAGAAAGAATTGCTAGAATTTCATGGCTGAAAGTATCTCCACATTCTGTCACTAACACCATCACCACCTCAATGTCCTACTTTTGTGCTCTTAACCTTTCCTTTTATTTTTTGTCTTTTTTTAATTTTTTTCTCACATTGAGGACAATGTGTTGTCTAAGTGTGGGGAGAATTTTGCATTGCCATGTCATAAGTGTGAATTTTGTATACCATATTTTTAGTTTTTGATTAGGTTGACATCGTGTGAATATATGTTGCATATGTCTGAATTGTGTCAATGTGTCAATGGCAATAACTTGATGGAAGTTGTTTAGCTTTGAACATAGTTATTGAATTTATAAAGGCATATTGGCTTTTGCATTTTATGTTTTATCTTTGGTTAAATATACAATGTTAATTAGGATATGACGTCAGTTTGTTCATCTTAGGAAATTTGTTACATATATTTATAATTATAATTCAATTGAATATGTTGGTATTATTAGTAGTCTTTCATGAGGATTATTGACTAAAAGAAATGTACTAGGCCATATGAAATGATAAAAAAATGTGTATGCCTATTAAATGAATAACTATGCCACTTACTCTTGAAACAAATATTGGGTTATGAATTGAGGTAATAGTTAGTTAAGAATGTGATATAGCTGAGTAATTGGGAAAATTCACGAAAACATGTTTGTCTTCACATCAAAAGGCTAGAATGACATTCCAATCAAGCTAATTAATGTGGCATAGTTGAGTAATCGGGGGACATTCATGACAAAGTGTTTGCCTTCATGTCAAAAGACTAAGTTAATGTTAAAGAAAATAAAAAAGAAAGTGGTGTTTTGATAAAATAGAAAAAGATTTCATGAAGGGATACTTAGTGGTAGTTTCAATTTTGGTTGATTACTAATTATCAACGTCTGTATACAAGTGCTTTAGGTGAATGAATATGATGTTAATGTCTTGATTAGTATGTATATTCAATCCAAAGTGCTTAGCCATAAATTTCATAGGTTACTATGTTAGAACAACTTGAGTGATTATAGTTTGAGGTTAAATTGTCTTCATTAAGTTAGATGCCATTGGATCATTAGTACATGTTGCATAAATGTATGTGTTATTGTGTGCATTGTTTGAGTTTGAGTTTGAGTTTGAGTTTAAGTTTGAATTTGTGTTTTTTTTTGTTTTTTTGAGGAAAAGCAAAAGTTTAAGTATTGGGATGTTGATAGTGTAAATTATACTATGTTTTGATAAATGTTTAAGTGTGCTTTTAAGTATTTTTAGATGATTATCATGTATATAGGCTTAAAATTATGTAATTATTAGTGTTGGTTTATATTCTAAGTGTTTGTATGGTTTTGACCATGATTTGGATCTTAATTTTATGTTTCAAGAGGTGTTTGATGTGTATTTGAGTGTATGGAAACAAGAAATTGGTGAAAAGAGAATAATTGGAAGTATGGAAACAGGCCAAGATCGTGACTTCTATAATTTTTCTCCCTCCTTATTTTATAAATATAATGTCCTATGCTAATTTTAAATATCATCGAATCATTGAGATTACTGAACTTTAGATTTAATGCCTAATCAATAGTGTCTTCTATAAAAGTGGGCGTATTTCGCAAGTTGAGCCTTTATAGTATATTTCTCTAAATGCCTAACGAATAATTACAAATGAAGAATATATGGTTTCTGGTCTTAGCTTTAAGATAAATTTTGTAGTCGTTGAGGAATTGGAAAGAGGCTTCATTATCCAAAATTTGGAGTCCATAATGTATTCCTGATTCATCCGTTTCACCCAAAGGAATCTATAAATAGAAGACTTTAGGGATTATCGAAAGAGGAACAATCTTTTTGATATTATTTTAAGGAGACTTTTTTAAAAACTTTTTTGTAGAGATTTGGAGAAGAAGAAAAAGTATAAGAAGAGAGGAAGAACTCGAAGATCCAATTAGGAGACAGATTTTGACATCAAATTTTCTTCAATTTTTATTTTTTCTCTCTTAAATCATAACTCAAACCTTATTTAAGTTTTTATTTAATCTAATGATGTTCTAGATTTCTGTTTAAGGGTTACAATGTAATCAAATTATGAATACTTGAATTTTCCTAATTTTAATTAGATTGATATTTCATTCTAATTTTATGTTGAATATTTCTTTCTATGATTAATGTAATTGTTTGATTAAAAAAGCATGAATTTTTATTCAACTTGAGATTACAAAGTAATAACTAAATTATATGTTGGTTGAATATCATATCATTGTCATAAGATAAAGATATTTATGAAATTGTTTGTGGTGTTATTAATTTCTTATTCATTCTTAGTTATTATAGAGATTTTTTAACTTGCTTATTGGAATATGTTATTAATGCTTAAAAAAGATTAACAATCATATTAGATAAATTCACTGGCAATATAAAGAATAGGAAATAATTGATTAAACTAAAAGATTCAAGTGGAATTAATCTTTATGAATTCAGAAGTTATAAAGTCATTTAATATTCATTATTAATCTATTTACATTCTTTGTTTACATTATTTTGGTAATATAGGTAACTTACCTCGATACATTAAGGGTCTTTTTTACTTTAGATAAATAACATTTTCCTTACATCAAATGGTTTCGATAGCGTTATAATGTTCATTATATGTAGTATTAATTTGTATAATAATTTCATATTTGTTATCCTTTAATATTTTAGACACAACACCTGCATCACCATTTTCTTCACTTCCTGAGGTAAGGTTTATGCCTCCCTCAAACTTGTAAAAAAATTTGATTAATAAAAAAGGAGAACCATCCCCTCAAAGGTTCTGTCCCTATTTTGTTTTTAAATAATGAGAATTGGTAATTGAATAATTGAACAAGTACCAATGAATTTTTTGATTAATCAATGACAAAAACTTAGTAATTACTTTATCCTTTTTTTTTCCCCTCACTTCACCTTCTTTACTTAATAATACTTGAACCTAGATATCCAATAGTTATGATTACCCTATCTTGAGATCTAACCAAGTAATCCTATTCAAAATAAATAAGAATCAAATTGCAACCTCTCAATTGAGCAAAACTCTTTTAGCTAACTAATTGGATTTGAAACTATCCTAAAGGTATTTAATAAATAATTAAGACCTCTCTTTAATTACCTATTAATATGATGTTTATAAATCTATTATGGTACCAGCTCTTACTATACAACATAACACTGATAATTCAACTTAGCCCTTTGATTCAGATCAAATATACAACAATAAAACCATATAGTATATCTTTATTAATTAAAAAATTTTAAAGTTTAACAAACAGTTCAAGAGTAATCCATAAAATAAGTTCAGTAATCCGTAGCTAAAACAATATATCCCAATTGAATCATCATTAATATTGAAAAGTAATAAGGAAAGAAAGGAAAAAGAATAGAATTATGAATTACGGATGTCTTCTCTTCTTTGTCCTTAAACTGGAAAAGTTTGCAATATTTATTCTTAAGGATTTTTTTCTCATTAAGCTCTTTTTTGGTATTTTATAGTCACTCCTTTTTGTTCTTTTTTTTTGCATTTTGTACTTCTTAATCCTTATAGGGTTCTTTCTAGAGTTTCTACATTTTTTTATCCAAAAAATAGCCTCAAATCATCAAAAATATAAAAAGCCTCGTGAACTGGAAAACTGTCTCTTACACAATCATGCATTGGCTACTTTACACAGATCATAACAAAAAGTCTTTAACTCTCCATCATACATTCTTGCATTGTTGTACACATAATCATGTTTGCTTCCTTTATCCAACTTCTTATTCATCTTTTTCTTGAAATTTCATGTCTCCACTCATCATAATATCTCCTAATGTATTATGATCATATTCATGCCCTAATTAACAATAATTAACAAAACATACAAAAGCATAAACGAATACATAAATATGTATCCTAAACATCTAATTATCACTCAAGAAAACAGTTAAAAACACACCCAACAACCTATAAAACACATTATAAATCACACCTATTAGCTTTCCCAAGCTTAAAATCTTACTTGTCTGTATGCAAAACTAAAACCACAAAACAAGCATAACATACTAACATACAAACACACAATCTTGCAAGAATGCAACAATGGTACAATAACATCAAATCTCACGAAATTAACTTAGCTACAAAAATCGATCACTAAAAGGTTCCAACACACTAATTCGTTCTATTCATTTCCAAGTACTTTGATTTAAACACACATATCAACCAAAATATTGACACCTTATTCATATATCTATATCACTTGTAAGCATTCACTCTTTTTTAGTTACCAAATTGAAAAGGTAAGCCATCACTAAGTACCTATTAATAGAAAGTTCTTAACATATTACAAGAAGATCAATAGGTTCACTTTTATTGAAAATACCATGTTTTCGTATTTTTTTAATGATCACCTAGTCTTTTGACACGAAGGCAAACACTTTATCATAAATGTCCCCCAGTTACTTAAATAGGTTATGTTTTATTAAGTTTGGTTGGAGTTTCATTCTAGCCTTTTGACGAAATGCAAACATTTTATCATAAATTTCCCCAATTACTTAACTATATCACAACTCATAACTGGCTACTAGCTCTATTTTTAAACAAATTTTTTTAAAAAGGGCCAATATAATAGGAAATTTATTTAAGAAATTTGTTCAATTTTGTATATATATTAGCCTATATTATTTCTTCCTAGTCAATCCATTGCCATGAAAACCTATTGATGAATCCTACTAAATCAAATTTATTCACTCATAAATGCATCTAAATAAGTGTCATAAAATGAAATAATATGTACAATATTCTGATAAACCTGTATATTCACCTAAAAAACACTCAAAACATAAGCTTTAAAAGCTAATGTTTCTTCATAATTTAAATGATCATGTTCATATATAAGCTAATTCCTTTTAATTTCATGCCATTTATATAATGCAAAATAATGCAGTAATTGTTTTACACAATGCAAAATCACACATAATTGATCATGCAAATGCATGTACGTCCCCACACTTAAAAAACATGTTGTCCTTAATATGAAAAACGATTCACAATTAAAAACAAACACACATAACTAATGTAAGAAGCAAAAAAAAAAAAAGACAAAGACAAAGACAAAGATAGGGACACTTGTGGGAATGGTGGTGGTGGTGGTGATGTCATCGGAGAAGGAATTTGGATGTCTTGTATTGTTAACTATTTCATTAATTGCTTGTTTGTTAGCTTTGTTTTCATATTACCTGGTTCAACTATGCTTCCATGACGTCTATCTCTATTTAGTCTCTTGTAGTTTTCCATCATTTTGTTGAGCACTCATTCCTAACCTTTTTTTTATTCATCAAATTTCTCATTCAATGCTTCCTCGTGTTGTTGTTGTAAGATAAAACTAGATCCCACATATCCTCTCCTATGTTTGCTATAGATTAATAGCTTAGATCCTGGAGTTCCATACCACAGAACTCTAGGATTTCTTCCTTCCTCAAGTTTGTATTATTGAAAAACTCAGAAGCAATAAAGGTTAGTCCAGAAATAACAATATCATGATATTGACCTAATGCATTTATTGAAAATCCCATTCCTAAATAGCTATTATTTTTATTAATTGAAGTAACAATTATATGGGAAATGTGTGTGGAAGTGTAGACCGTAACTTTTTTTGCCTATACACCAAAGTAAAAATAAATCCTTTTTAGAACACTTATTACTTTGACTTTTTTCAAAAATAATGATACATGAATTTATGTAGCAACAAATCTTTTGGACTCCTAATTACATTATTTGGTGCATTATAAAGGTTAAACACTTTTAGGACAGTTAATTTCTTCCAATATGTTATTGCTTAAAAATATTTATAGGATTATACTATTTTGGTTTTGGGGAATCCAAATATTTCCTCCATAGCATAATAATCCAAGTTGCTTGCATTCCCTTTTAATTTAAACCAAAAATTGTCTAACTTGTTTAGCACATAACTAAGAGTACTTTGAAATTTTAAGGTGAGTTATTCATACATAACATAATCACATTAAACAAACTTTTCCCAATTGGTTTTTACCACCTTTTCTTTTAACCCTAATTCTTCCAAAATTTCTAAATCAAAGTAATGAGGTGCAATAATAATTTTAGATCAAAGTTTTGAAATTTCTCACCTTTTTTTACAAGAATACCGGTAATGGAGCTCTAAAATCCGCTGATAAATTATATTAACCACTTTCAAATACCTTCACTTTTCCCTTAGATTCGGAGCTTCTTATAAGATGCTTCACTTTTGGTACCATCTTTTATATGAAAACCTATAAAATAACAATTTAGAACATAAAAATTATGCAAGAACAGTTACAAAAAAATCTGCTCTCTAATACTAAGAAAAATGATTTGTAATGCCAAAAATCACTAAATCTATAAGTAAGCTAGGTAAAAATAGTAGACATTAAAACAAAAGCATGAAGTTTACTTTAAAATTGAGTGAAAAACAAGTGAAAAAGAGGTGGGGGCTGCCAGCTAAAGATAGAAGAGGAAGAAGAAAAGATAAAGAACCATTTAAATAAGCTAGGGTTTGGGGCTTTAAAATCCATGCTTGCATAATTATGACCCTTGTATAATCGTGTAAGACTTGTCCATAATATGTCTATCATCATTGTGTTTATTGGAATATTGCATGATTGTCCAAAATTACACAATCATGAAGAAGAGAGTTTGCTACATTTTTTGCACGATTGTGTATTTTTCCAAACACTTTGACACACTTCATGCATGAACATTCATAAAACAAACTCACTTAAAAATCATAAAAATTTTGTGATAAAACACACACAAAATTACAAAAACCTATCTAAAACATAACATGATAATTTTTAGGGTCGCTAGCTTTACCATTTCAGCTTAACTTTTAACCAAAAGAAAGAAAAGAAAAGAATTCCCATTTATGTGAATATAATCCTGAAAATTGGTTTGTATTGATGACCGTTAACCTTGAATGTTTCCTTTTTATTGTTCTCCAATTTTAAAGCTGTATGATTGAATACTTGAGTCACTTTGAAAGGACTACTCCAACGTGAATCAAGCTTTCCAAGAAACAATTTCAATCTTGAGTTAAATAACAAAACCACATCTCCTATCTTGAATTCCTTCCTCTTAATACAAGAATCATGTCATTTTTTTAAACCTTTTCCTTATATAGTAGTCTCTTTCACCATCTTCCAATTAAAATCTAGTGCTTTAATAGCCTAATATGCCCTATGCTTCAACTCCATAGGTAAGTGAAAAGCTTTCCCATGAACAATTTGGGAGGGTATTATACCAATGGGTGGCTTGAATGCAGTTAGATAGGCCCATAAAGCATCATCAAGTTTTTATGCCCAATCTTTCCTATGAACCATTAATGATCTTCTCTAGGATTCTTTTTAGCTCTCTCTTAATAACCTCTACTTTTCCACTTGTTTGCGGAAGATAGGGCATGGACACTTAATGGTAGATTCCATCCCAAAGCTTAAAATGTTTTTTTTACAGAAATGGGCTCCTCCATCACTTATGATTGCTCTCAGTACTCCAATTCTATTGAATATCCTTTTAATGAATTTTGTATCACTTAACCATCGTTAATTGGAGTTCCTATAACTTTTTCCTATTTTGATACATAATTTACTTCCATTAAAATGTATGTGTTTCCTATAGAGGATGTGAAGGGTCTTATAAAATAAAATCCCCATACATTAAACACTTTAACCTCTAAGATGTTGGAAAAGGGCATCTTGTCTCTCTTTCAAATACTCCTCACTATTTAGCTTATATTGGATTGCATCACATACTTATGAGCCTCCTTGAACAAGTTAAGCCAACAAAATTCAAATTCCAATTCTCAAGTTTCCATCTTATTTGCTCCATAATGCTTTGCATAAGTGAAATTATGATAATTTATTGGTATTTCTAATATCTTCTCCTCTGGAACATATTTCCTAATCATTCCATCAGCATAATTTTTATACAATATTGATACATCTCATAAATAGAGAGTATAGTCATACAAGAACCTCTTTCTTTGTTAATAACACAAATCAAGGGAAAGGATACCACCTGCAACATAATTTGCTATATTAGTATAATATGGAACAAATAGGTGGTTTATCATCATCAAAGATTCATTGGGGAATTACTCATTGATTTTTTCACCTTATTGGAGCTTCCCTCCTTCAAGACATGATAGGTGATCAACCACCTAGTTCTTTAATATCTATATCAAATTCTTGTACAAGCAGCATCGATTGGATAAACCTTAGCTTTGCACCTTTCTTAGTGAAGAGGTATCTGAACTTCATATGATCTATATAGATAACCATATTAGACACTAAAAGATAAGATCGTAACTTGTCACATAAGAATACCAGTGCTAGTAACTCCTTCTTAAGAATGGTGTAATTCAATGAATAGTAGATGATAAGTGTAAATTGCATCGTATTTTAGAGCATAGTTTGATATATGTTTAGCCATTAATTCAACAATTTTGTATGTGTTTAGGTAACAATTGTGTTGGTTTCTTAATTATTTGTGTTTTAAGTATTTTATGGGTTAGTACAAGCCTTTAATAGCTTAAATATTATATTTTTACGGCACCTTGATGTGTTTTCCAGTGTTTCAGGGTTAGTATTGAAGAACAGAGGAGTTTCAGATGACATTCGGGCCGAAACAATGGTCATAACATAAGGCTCAGATGTGGGCCACGATTATGGCCTGTTTTGGTAAAACACACAGTCACTTACAAACTTCACGTTTCAAGGGACCTTTTGGACCTTTCAGACCCCGAAAAGACCCTACAGTTGCCTAAAACATAAAATACTATTTAAAGAATATTAAGAGGAGCAAAAAAGGAGCTTTTGTATCAGCCACACTTGAACCATAAAGAGAGAATACCAAGAGAGAGAAAGAAAAAGAAAGAAGGGGAAGAAGAGGAAAATGAAGCTGATTTAACGTGCTTTTCGAATTAGGAGGTTTCCCAACATTACTGCCTTTCCTCATCTATTCTCTTGGATTAAGAGGTTTCTCGACGTCGCTGCCTTCCCTCGTCTATTCTAAGTCATTATTTTTTTTGTTTTGATTTTACTTATGTATAGAATTGAGATGGATAGTATGATGATAGGATTTAGAATATTGATGATATTCTAAACTCTCCTTCAGGATTTTATTTTGATGTAATGATAATTTAGTCGATTGTGTTTGTTAGATGAATGTCGTGATTTGATTGCATTCTTGCATAATTTGGTAATAAACTGAGAGGGTGAACTGAATGAAAAATGATTAAATCAGATTAATGAGAATTAGGTAACTTAATAGAAACCATGTTAAATAATATTGGTACTTGTGCAGAGAGAGATCCCGTATGATGTTCTGATAGTTTATTAGAGTGTTTCAGATCTAATTAGTGTTCTCGATAATTTATGAATTAAGAGATTGTAAATTCCATAATCTGATTAGGGTTTATAATTTAGGATTTAATGGTTATAAATTGAGAGAGAGTAACTAACCCTAGGATAGTCTAGAATCGACACTCCATTAAAACATAATCAGTTAGGTTAGTATTAATGATAAGTAAAATCCCCTTTCTTATAAATTGATAAATTCCTTAGTTTGATTTCTGTTGTGATTGCATATTGCTCCATTGTTAATACTTTTGTGTTCAATTTCTAATTTGATTGGTTGAATTTAATTCTTATATTTAATTTCTATCACATCTTTTAATTTCAATTTTATAGTTTTTCTAGCCTTAGATTTTGGGATTAGATTACTCTCCTTCATTATGGGATCAAACCTTTAATATTATGCTACGAACTGTGCACTTGCAGAATATTGAGGGTTTATAAGATTAAAACTTACCTCGATCAAGTTTTTGGCTTTATTACTGGGGAAGGTGAAGAATAGTTTAATTCTCTTAGTCTAAAGCATTTTAGTTAGTTTAAAATTTTCCATTCTTTTCATTTTTTGTTCATGCTCTTACATGAACATAAGAGTTACAAGAAGCTCGAGTCGTATAGCGAAAATTGTAGAGCTTGAAATCACTAGTTTAGAATGTTCAATTATAAGAGCTCAGCGTAAAGAAGAAGAAGGAACCGCAAAAGTATCAATGGATGAGGAGTTTCAGCAGGAGTTGGATCAAGGAGCAAACCAAGGGCTTCAACCGATAACCCTTATGGACTTCATGAGACCGAGCTTCAATGTAACCAATCAAGGTGTTACTAGGCCATCCATGCAGCCAGCTTCCTTCGAAATAAAACCAGCCATTATAAATATGCTTTAACAAAATGTGCAATTTTATGGATTAATGATTGAAGACCTGAATGCACATATTATTAATTTCTTTGAAATCTGTGATAAATTCCATTATCATCAGATGTCGAAGGATGTTGTAAGAATAAGACTCTTTCCTTTTACCTTAAGGGATAGAGCAAAAGTTTGGTACCATTCCCTCAACCCGATTAATGTCACCATTTGGGACTAATTAGTTCGTGATTTCTGAGATAAGTACTTTCCCCTTACCAAGACTATAAAGATTATTAAGGAGATCACAATCTTTCAACAAGGTGACGGGGAATCAATTTATTAAGCGTAGGAACAATATAAAGACTTGCAAAGAAAATGTCCCCACTGTAGCCTACCTAAAGAATTTCTTTTACAAACATTCTATAACGAAGTAACCCTATATACAAGAGGCACGATTTGTTTGCTTTAGGAGGATCACTTATGAGGAAGACGGTAGATGAAGTAGAAGAGCTGTTAGAAGAGATGGAGAGTAATAGCTATTTATGAACGAACGAGCAGAGTAAATAACCTACAACTTTTCATGAGCAAAAAGGAGTTGTAGCTGTCAATCAAGTGACAGAAATGCAGGCTAAAATTGCTAATTTTACTTGAAAACTAAACAACATGAAGGATTTGTCCTCAAATACATTAAAATTTGTTTAACTAAAGTGTGAGCTCTGTAGGCAGATGCATTATGATATAGTCGATTATTTCTTGATGAAAGATAACGGATCAGAGCAAGTAGGCTACATGGGAACTCAATATGTTCGAAGAGGGGGAAGCAATCCCTACTTTGACACATACAGCCTTGGGTGGAAGAATCACCCAAACTTCTCTTAGTCAAACAATGTTGGAGGACAGTTCAGACCTCAAGGATCACCAGGTTTCCAACAAGACTAACCGAGTTCGATGGAATCCAAATTGGACAAAATTTTAGACAAAATTGGAGTTATAGAGGATGCACAAAAGAGGCTTGAAGGCATGTTTGAGATAGTTACAAAGAACCACGCCTCCTCGAAATATAAAATGGAGGTCCAAGTAACTGGAAAAAGCAATAGTGATCTAAAATGCAGGAACCCTTCCAAATAACACCGAGTCCAATCAGAAAGGACAAATCAAGGTCATTACACAAGTGGCTGAGGAGGAATCACACCAAGATGAAGATAATGAAGGGAAGGACAAGAATAAGGTTGATAAGAATGTTTTTCAAAGTGAACCAAAATTACAAACAACCTAGAAGCATTAACATACAAACCCTACCCCATTTTAGAACAACAAATGCTAAATCCACTCAAGAACAAAAGGAAGGACGAGGTGCAAGAGAATAAGGAAGGCACTCCGTTGGCAAGGTACAATTTTCTTGAGATAAAAAAGTAGTAACCCCCCATTCCATTCCCTATCAAAGCCATGAGGAAATCTAAGTAAGCTGAGCTAAATGAAGATAAGGACATGATCAAGCAACTGGAAGCATGGCTTACACTGATGGAATCAATAAGGGGAAAGGTGGAAAAAGAGTTAGAGGAAAGAAATTGACGAAACTATCAAAGAAGGAGGATCTAGGGGATTTTTCTATGATCTACATTATTATGGGTGTCAAAATAAAGAAAGCCTTCGTCGATTTGGGAGCTAGCATAAAGATGATGCCATTTTCCTTATATCAGAAGCTGGGTTTGATAGTTATAGATTGCATCATGTTTTAGTAGGTACTTTGGTGTGTGTTTAGTTATTAATTTGATTATTTAGTATGTGTTTAGGTTAGAATTGTGTTAGTTTGTTAAATATTTGTGTTTTATGTGTTTTATA
>JAOTJB010335422.1:0-12924 GCA_027123815.1 Erythroxylum minutifolium
GTATGTCATATTATGCATGAGCATGAAAAATACATTTCTAAGCTCTCATTAATCACTCATATTTACTATTCTAACCTACCAAAAGTAACGAGATGTTACATTAGTTGCTCTACAATTCATCCTTTGTCCAAAGTCTTAGATTATTCAAAGTTAAGTCTAACATATAAAAGTTTTGTTGCATCATTCTCAACTCATGTCAAACCCTCAAAATTTTCACAAGCTAGTCAACTATCAGATAGGTAAGAAGCAATCAAACTGGAGTTGAAAGCTTTGGAAGATAATGGTACATAGATAATTTCTTCTTTGGCACCTGGTAAGAGTGCAGTAGGGTGTAAGTGGGTTTATAAGATTAAATATAAAGTTGATGGGTCAATTGAAAGGTTTAAGCAAGATTAGTTACTAAGGGTTATACAAAATAAAAAGGGCTTGACTACTTTGATCCTTTCTTTCCTGTGGCTAAATTTGTTACAGTTAAAACAGTGTTCGCTTTAGCTTCAATTAATGGCTGGATTTTAATTTAGCTAGACGTTAACAATGCATTTCTTCATGGAGAGCTTACTGAGGAGGTTTATATGCATTTACCATTTGGTCTTACTTGAAAAGATAATCAAAACTTGCATCAAAATGTAGTGTGTAAGCTTTGTAAGGCCTTGTATGGATTGAAGAAGGTTTCAAGGTAGTGGTTTTCTAAATTTTCTAATGTGCTTCTTGATCAAGGTTTTCATCACTTAGCTGTTGATAATTCCTTGTTTATTAAAGCATATGTTTCATTGTTAATAACATTGTTAGTTTATATAAAGGATATCATTGTAGCAAACAATGATCAATAAGTAGTTAATAAGCTCAAGAGGTTTCTTGGCAGTAAATTTAAGCTCAAGGATTTAAGGGCATTAAAATACTTTCTCGACTTAGAGATAGCCAGATCACGCAAAAGGATTTTCCTTAATAAGAGGCATCATGTACTTCAGCTCTTATCTGATGTAGGTATGCTTGGATATAAACCAAACACAGTGCCTATGAACGCCGATATCAAATTTTCTGCTGAAGAGGGTGAACATCTAGATGATCGATCTAGCTATAGAAGGTTGATTGGTAGGCTATTTTATCTTACCATCACTTGACCATATTTGATTTTTGTTGTCAACAAGTTAAGTCAATTCTTAGCTTCACCTAAAGATACACATATGAAAGAACCTTACAAAGTTTTGCAATGTATCAAAAGCACAGTTGGATAGGGACTTTTTTATTCCATTACTTCAGAATTACAGCTTAAAAGCTTTATAGATGATGATTGGGCTGTCTGTCTTGACACGTGACGAATTATCAGTGATTTTTGAGTGTTTATTAGTGACTCCTTAATTTCTTGGAAATTTAAGAAGCATCATGCTATTTCTCGTTCATCTACAGAAGTTGGATATCGTTCCTTAGCTAATATTACTTGTGAAATAATTTGGTTGATGACTTTACTTACCGATTTTCACATTTGGCTTTCACTGTCATCTTTACTCTTCTATGATAATCAAGCTACAGTGCATATTGTTGCTAATCCTGTTTTCCATAAGCTTACCAAGCATATAGAAATTGATTGTCATCTTGTCAACTTCAACTTGTTGACTTGTTTACTAAAGCCTTATTTGTCTCGTCATTTTATATTCTTCTTCGCAAGATGCGAGTTCTTAACATCCACTCTCCATCTTGAGGGGACATATTAACATAAATAATATCCCGCGTCCATTTTATGTTCTAAAGCCTTCTAGATTGTTAAGTTTAGGTGCATTTTTTGTATTATTGTCTAACGAGTTTGTTAAGTTAGTCGATTATATTTGTTCATCACTTAACTAACTTAACTGGTTCTCTTCATTTACCGTTTGTATAAAGACCAACTTCAGTTTCTTGATTGATGTAATATTCAATTTTCTGATGAATAAGAGTTCCCCACATCTTTCATAAAATATTCTTTTCATCAATCTCTTCAAATTGATTTTTCTGAGATGCTACATTTAACAGTTTGTAGGAAATAATTCATATGATGCGATCTAGTCCTTAAGGCAAGAGTTACACGCAATGCAACTAATAGATTTTTGCAGATCCCTAAAACCACAATAACAAGATGTTTATCTAATCAATGTTTAGAAATTAGACCAAAAATTAAACCTACAATATAAGAAATTTAAAATTTTAAAGTTCAACTAATATTAAACCATCAAAAAATTGATATGTAATAAAAATTGAATAAAATAAAATTTTAAAATAAGACTAAAAAAAGATACTATTCTTGTTGGTCGAAAAATTAAAGTTTAATTAAAAATTATTAAATAAAAAACTAACTGTTTTATTTTATCTATAAAATAATTAATTTATAAAAATTAATCAGATAATTATTAACCAAATATCTTTAATAACATAAATTATTAACATAAACTGAATCGAAAAGTTAACAAATTAAAGATTATTGTGATTAAATGGATTGAATTAATTCAATTTTTTAATCATTACTATAATAAATACAAAACGACAAAATAATAACCAAAGAGAATGCAGATGTATAGTAACCAAATCCAAGTGAAAAATAATTAATTACGCATATAGGTGAACATAGTATTTTTGTTGGAATAAACAGAGATAAATGACAAGTTTGAAAGTAGTCTACTACTGGACCAACGCACTGGTGTTGTAAACAAGAAGAGCACCACCTGCAAGGAGGCCAGCCAGGGTAACAGCCCATATAGCCAAACCAGTTGTACCTGTAAATAATAATTTTCAAATGCCAGGAAATGTAACTACATCCCTTAGTTCTAGATACTGTGGCAGTTATATAACGTGCTTACCCCCGACATAAACATCACCGCCGGGAGACCAATCATTTGTATTGTAGATAGGGCTGTGCATACATCAACATCCCAGTCCAGATCCAAACATTAGAATTTTTGGAGCTAATAAGCTACGCCATGGTAAATAGTAATTCTCCAAATTTTATAAAAAGATACATGAAAGATAAGTATCATTTTGAAATACACTATAACCATACATAGAGCACTAGAAAGTAACTACGATGTTAACGCATGTTATTGTCCTTTACTGTATCTGGAATGGACATTGAATCTCGTACCTGTAGCCGTCAACGTTAGCACCATACTTGTCGACGAATTGGTATACACCCTTTCCCTGTATCAAGCCAAGGAGTGTCTGATTAACTAGCTTGTTAGGATACGTTTAGTACCCAAAAAACATAAATATATTCTCCTAATAATAAAATTGTATGACTACCTAAAACCGTTTTTTTTCTCTCGCTCTAATATTGGTGTGATTAGAAGTAAGCTATTCATGTTTAATTGCTAAGAAACATCAATCTAAGCCAAAGAAATCTTCCCTGACTTCAGAAGGAGCTGCAGTCATTAATATGTCAATCCCTTAAAAGAACATATTTCATGTAATAAAACAAGTGTTAAGCCGAGACCTTGCCCTTCCTCCCAGACGCATCGAGTCCCTCTCTAAGGTTCATTCCACCATTAATGCCTACAAATTGACAATGAAATTTTCATTAAAATGGGGGTATCGTGTAAAAGGTCAAGAAGAAAAATGAAACGAACCATAAGGTTTGTCAGTCTTGATCTTCTTGCCAGCACCAGCCACGACTTTGAAGGATTTCATTGGGAGCGAAGGTGAAGATGATTTCTTAACGGTGAAAGCAGCTGGTTTCAGGGTCAGTGAAGCCATAACTGACGCACTTGCCATAATTCTTCTCTTCTGTTTAGCTGTATAAACCCTCGTTTGATGTCAAATAGGGAGATATTATTCTAACAAAAAATGTTGAAGCAGATAAAAAATGGTGATTCTCAGTTTTCCACGTGGCAACGTTATGTGGCTCAGATATGGATAACGCAACAAAACGTTATCAGCCTGCGATTGAATCCAACAAGGCACACCACATCATTTACCCAATCCTGTACTTTTCATAACCTCACACAATTGCAACCGCATTAATACGATTACCATGATCATTCCTATCTTTGTTTTTACGATAATTATATTAATAAAAAAAATATTTCCACCCACTTTAATTTTTAATTCTCATTTTTAATTGTTAAAGACCCCTTACTATTTTAGATGTTCCAATTATTCTTTTACTAAAATTTTGTCAGCATTTCATTGGAAAAGTATTAAACTATCTTGTTTTTATCTTATTATATATATTATACCAAACATCAACAAAACTTGAATTATGATATTATAGAAAAACATAATTTAAAGTCTACAAACTCAAAAATTTATGTATCAACTTTAGAATTAATATACCAATACTATAATTTAGTAAAAACTGAATGCCTTTTATAAAATTAAGAAAAAAATTAAATGTAAATTTTAATTTAACTATAAAACCTTATTAACTTTTATTCAAATTGTAATATAACCTGAAAGATTGAAACTTGATGCCAGTATTAATTATTTTTCAGAAAGTTAAAAATGAATTGATAAAAAAGTATGCTACAAAATAAGTTTAGCCAAGATTTACATCAAATAACAACATGAAATGAATGACAGCAGTGCATTAACCTTGGAAGCTAGGCACTCTTCCATAATGTGGTTAAGGGCCCTACTTTTGTATTACTTTCTTAGTAATGCATAGGTTACTAGTAGTTGCAAAACCTCTAGCCTCACTTGTTTTTGAATCCTCTCATTCTCTTTGAAGTTGTTATGGGTTCAACATTCTCCATGAGAAAGCTATCATATTGCTAAAAACTTTTTGAACTTGATTTATCATGAGTTATTCTTTGATCCATGGATATTAAATTTGTAGTAAATTGCTCTTAAGATACTCTCGAGTAATCTTTTATTCATTTCTTTCCATATAGCATAGATTAAGTTGCCAAAGGCTATTTTATAGATATTTCAAATTTACTGATTTATCATTTTGTCCCTACTTAACCATTCAAAGATTTCCTCGTCATTGAGCCTAGTAACATAAAGCTTCTAGAGAGATTAGATTATAATTCATATACGTATAGAGAATTCACAATTTAAAAAGAGATAGTGTAGAAATTTTGGTTGAGTTTTGCAAAGTCTATAGGCTTAAGGGTTGTTAATGAATCTTAGTCTATCCATTATAGTTAGTCTTTGTTTGATAACCAGTCACATGAAGAAGGAGACTTTTATAAGAGTATGATTGGTTTAGATTGCATCATACCAGGATTTTTTGGGCTTAATGACGAAAGATCTCTTTATAAGAGCGGTTAGTTAACTTACTTGTGGAGTGTTTTAAATAAAGAAAGGAGTCTTCTATTTCAGGGTTTGGGTCGCAATATGGAATTTGTCTATATTTTGTATATGAGCGTTTATTTCCTAATGCCTCATGAATGACTTTTGAATGAAATTGGCCATTATATCTTTCAGAATTGGCTCCTTAACTTAAGGTGTTTAGTACTGTAAATATTCAGCTTGAGTGTGGTGTAAGAGTTACTCCATTCTGAATTGTAAAAGTTCTCATATGGTGCACTTTGAGGTTGATTTTATATGCTCCGTCGCTCTAACATATAGGTTGATGCTCGACATTCATGATTGTAATGGTTAGTCCCATAAATGTTGCAAAGTCATGGATGTCGGATGAGCTTTCGAAAACATGTTAGGAATCGTCTCTTTATTATATGGTGATTTTACATATTGTGAAGACATATCGTAGCTCCTATAAGAGTACTATTTGCTCCATCTTTTCATTGTGAGTTGTGGTGATAACTTTAAACCTTAATCCTTAAAATAAATCACAATAACATTTTTAATTTAGAGAAGTTCAAAAGATAATTAAATGAATACGTCAAGAATACAACAAGATATAATAAATATAAAAAATAAATACAAAAATAATGACTAGTATAATAGCATCCTGGTGTTCCTAATATCACTATCCCTAACAATGGTGCCAAAAACTTGATTAGTTATTTTTATACCAATACGAATTAACCACAAATGCACGATGTAGCTATAGCTAGTAGAAGTAAGTACGAGTCGAATCCTACGAAGATAATGAATACTAGTAATTACTATCCTCTTATAATCTAGTATATGAATTGGCTGTTGGTTTTAAAGCAAAAATAATACTTAAGCATATAAAATAAAATAGGAAACAATAAGGACCAGAGAACAACAAAATCACTTGGAAAAAAATCAATATCAAGAATTAGTGTCTAAGCAATGAATCCCCTTAAAACCATTAGAAAATTAACCTTTTATTATGCAATTGTTTTATTGACTATTGGATAGTAAAAATTCCTATTGTATGATAATAACTCACTTAAGACTACTAACAACTGATCTTAGGTTTATCAACTGAATTACTCAGATTAAAGTTTCTAATATTGTTTTACTGATTTCTAAATTTTGCTATTAGGTTTGATCCTAATCTAGAAGATTTAGGTCAACATATTTCTAGGTTTACAATCGACTTCTTTCAATTATGCTAGATCTATTCATAAGTAGGATTTCTCAATCTTTATGTTTTTAAATCAAATTATGTACTAATATTTTGGATATATTAGAATGTAATTAAGCATATAATTGAATCACAATAGATTAATGAAAACAATTGCATTAAATAAAAGAGTTAAAAACATATTGTAGCATAAACTAGGGTCTATAATGTAATATCCCATTTTACCATACTAAGGGTCAGAACCCTAGATAACTGTCATAAGAATATTATTGAGAAAATAGGAAATGCATTTCATACTTATGCATAATAGTAGCATACACACACGTGCGAATTGATTTTTGTACACATTATAATAACTGTTTATGCACTCATTTTACATATTTCGGGGTATAAATAATTTTTAATGGATTATTATGTGAATAGTGAATATTTTGTTTTGAAAATTGATTTGGTGAGTGTAAATACTAGAATTTTTGGTGAAAATTTGGGAAATTTTGGACTAGGAAAAATGTCAAATGGCATGACAAATTGATAAATGATAGTAGAAATAAGTGTCAAATGACAATAGAAATTATTGATAAGCGACTTTAGGATTTAGTGACATGTGATATTGAAAACTAGGTGACAATTGAATTAGAAATCAGGAGACAAATGGACTAGTAGTTAAAAGAGCCAAGTGGAGATCACAAGGAGGTGACATATGGCAAGTGACAAGTTCCACTTGCCTTGCCACACACCTCTCTTCATTATGTTCAATTGAAATACAACCACTTTGTCTTTCTTTTTACTTATTTGGTTGAATGTTCTCCTTCATTTCGTTCTTCACTTCCCCTTCTCCATTCATGACATTTTCTCAACAGCCCTACACTCTACGTTGAGTTGCCATCATCTTTCACTTTACTACTTCAAGATTCTTGCTATTTCTTCACTTTATTACTAAAAACCTATCCTATTATCCTTTGAAAGATTGATGATCATGTAAAGCTTGGAGACTAGGGTTTCATGTTGATTTTTGAAGAAGAGTTGAGCTAATCAAGTAAGTAGTATATTGTTCTTCTTAAAATGAGAAGAACTAAAATGATAGTAAACAATAAAGATCATGTTCTATTTTTTGTGTGATTGATAAACAATGATGTATGAATTGTTTGATTAATGTATTAGAGTTAAAATGGAGGTAAAAATGATGAGCATTAAGCTAGGAATGATGAACTATGCATAAGGTGTTGAATGTAATAAGTAAAGAGTGAGAAATCTGGAGAAGTCCAAGAAAAAGGGGCAGGCCACGATCGTGACACCCATCCCATGATTGTGGATAGATGTATTAGCTTCTATCACGATCTTAGGGAGGAATCCTGATAGTTGTCAATTGCTTGATGTTTTAGGGTTTAGTTGTTATATATTTAGTGTGAAATTGAGTGTTGAGTGTGTTAATTGTGTTAGTTTATGTGTTTAAGTGTTTTTATAGGTTAGATTAAGTCTTTGAAATTAAATGCTATATTTTTGAGGTACTATGATGTGTTTGTTAGTGTTTCAGGGTAAACGGGGAAGAACAGAAAAGATTCGAAGAGTTTTAGGCCAAAGACCTAGCCCAAAATTGTGACAAAGAAGGACAAGCCAGTGGTAGCCAAGCCACGATCATGCACATGGGGCACGATCATGACAGAAAGTCTCAAAGTCAAGCCAAGATCATGCATATTTGGCCACGATCATGACAGAAAGGTTAAGGCACTGGCCACGATCGTGGCCTGCGTTAGGCTAACAGAAAAAATCAAGTTCCATAAGATTTTGTGGACCGTTTCGACCCTAACTTTGACCTAGAGCCTCAAAAGTATAAATAGAACATTACAAGTTAGAGGTGGCACTCTTTAAAGAGCCTAGAGAGTCGTGCAAGAGAGCTTGACTCAGCCAATTCCAAGAGAAAGCCTAGAGAGAAACCAAGAGATTGAGGAAGGAGACAAAGGAAGAGAAACACAGAGAAGAGCTTGACGCGATGTACTTCCTAGAATAGGTGGTTTCCCACTGTCGTCGTGTCCTCAACTTTGTTCCTGATGAATTTTCAATTTATTTCAATTTTATTCACGTATAGGATTGAAATAGGTGTTGAGAATCATTTGTGTTTAATGTTAAGTTTATGTTTATACTCACCTTTGGATCTTGATTTTTTAGATTAATAAAAATTGATTGATTGTGTTTTATTGATTTAATTATGATTTCAATTATGCTCTTAATAACTTGGCAATAAATTGAGAGGGCGAGCCTGGTAAAAATAATCAATTTGGGCTAACGAGAGTTAGGTGAATTGATAGGTTAAGAATTAAATCAAACCGATAGAATTGTGTAACGAGAGACAGAGCACAAGTTCCCGGTAGGTAATAGACAACTTAGAACTAATTTAGATTTTGGGCCAATTTAAATGAGGGATCATCAATTAGGGTTAAGAATTATAACTCAAGAGAGAGTAATTCACCCTAGGACCATCTAAACCCATTAGGTCAGTGATTGCATTATTTGTAAGGTTTCCATTACTTTCGAATGAAAATCCCCTTTCTCTCACTTGGTGATTTCTAGGTTAATTTTGGATTGGGTTGTGTGATTACTATTTTGTTTACACTTCGG
Source organism: Erythroxylum minutifolium (assembly GCA_027123815.1). Taxonomy (NCBI): domain Eukaryota; kingdom Viridiplantae; phylum Streptophyta; class Magnoliopsida; order Malpighiales; family Erythroxylaceae; genus Erythroxylum; species Erythroxylum minutifolium. The sequence goes on from JAOTJB010335422.1 coordinate 9,041, forward strand.
CACTTTAAATTCTCATAATTGATTGTTGATTGATTTAATTTTTTCATTCATTATTTTTTTAGATTTATTGTAGTTTAGGATGAACTTAGATTTTAGGACTAGATTAGACTTCCTTGTGGGATCGACATATTAGGTACTACACGAGAGACCCGTGTGCTTGCGAAATTTACCAAGGTTATAAATAGTAAAACTTAACGCATTTAACTTTGTGACCAAGCTTTTGGCGCCATTGCTGGGGAGGCAATAATTTAGTTCTATAGTTTAAGGTGTTAGATTAGTTTTTAATTTTAGTTTAAGGACGTTTCATTATCTTTTGTTTTAATTTTTTTAAAAAAATTAGGGCCTAAAATAGAGACATATTAATACATCTTAGAGTGAGAAAGAGACATCTCAAGAGTTAAATGATAAGAAGAGGTAAAACAACGATCATGGAGGATGTATATTATAGGGAGCAATGGAATCTTGTTGAATTAAATGAGCCCCAATTTGGTTGGGAAAATCATCATCCTTATATGAACCCGTACACTTCGAGATGGCAAAACCACTCCGAATTCTTTTGGCCCATCAATGTAGGGACTCACTTAAGACATCAAGGCCTATTAGAATTTCAGCAAGATGAGTCCAGTTCATGGGATTCTAAATTGGGCAAAGTCATGGATAAGCTAATAGACATAGAAGAGAACCAGAAGAGACTAGAAGACCAATTTAATCAAGTAACGAGAAATCATGCCGCTTCTATTCACAACTTGGAGATTCGAGTAAGATAGCTTTCTCGTGAATTTTATAAGAGAAGTGTGGAAGACTCTCTGAGGAATATGAAATTAAATCTACAAGACCAATATTAGGCTATCACACTTCGAAATGGAGTAGAGCTAGAAGAACCAATGAGAAATCAAGCTAATCCTAACCTTATAGAAGACCAAGAACTCAAGAAAAAGGATGAAGGAAAGGATAGAAACCCCTCATATTATCTGCCAGATCTTAGTACACCATATTTGAACATTGAAAAATCTAGGATAGATGTCCATGCAAAGAACCCTACCCTTTCGATTGATGATGATAAAGAGACATTTAACATGAACGATGTATTTAAGATTTCGAAGGATAGTAGATCATTCAAGATAATTGATGTGTTCGAATCTTCTAAAGAACAAGAGGACGAAGAACAGATGACAACAGACATCGAGTTTGAAGAAAGTATAGAAGTCTCTATTCGACAAGTAGAAAAAGTTGAGGAAACGAAGGTGATTAAGGAAGAAGGAGAGCAATTCACCTATAGGACAAACTATTGGATTAGATGGAAGATTTAGAGAGTTTTGTTATTCCCTATTTTAATGGCAATTTGTTAATAAGAATGATATTGATGAAATTAATTAGTTTTCTCAACCTTATCAAAATTGTCTTTCTGATCTTGTTGCAATTTGTAGCTTACTCACAGGATACAAAACTGATGTTGAGCGAGAAGGGTGGATGTAAGCCGCTCATAATTGATCATAGCTGAGTTTTAAAGGATGAAGGTCAAGTTAATGACCATAAATTATCATGTTTAGAAGTTAGATTTAAATTATTATGTAGTTAGGTTTGTTTTAAATTCTTAAGTAAATTTGAATGATTTGGAACAGTTTGGATTGCTAATTCTTTTACTCTCTTAAATCACGTATAAGATAGGGAAACACTCTCAATGTCAAGCGGATTTGGTCTCAACACTATCGCTATCACTACCTCTATCGCCATAAACAGTTTTATGTTCTACCCTTTTTCTTTTCATTTTTGTTAGTATTTTATTATTATGTTTTTCGTATGTTGTGTTTTATTTCCCCTGGTGTTTTTGTGTATCTTTCTCAAATTAAGGACAATGTGTTGTTCAAGTGTGGGGAGGGTTATGTGTTTCTTTTAATGTTATTTTTCATATTGTAAGATAATTATTAGGTTGCATTGTGTGAATTGTTTGAATGTGTCAATGGCTTAGTTGAAGTGAAATTCATTTAATTTGAACATAGTTTAGTAGGTTGTAAATGATAACTAGCTCGTAAAATTAGTGAATTAAGGTTCTTTTGATAAATATACAACTTAATTAGGACTTAGTGTAAATTTAACACCCTCTAGATTGTCACATTCATTTATAATTTGAGGCCTTTTAACTTAAGTAGCGTAACTAGAATTTTTCATGAAAATGAATAGCTAAAAACAACAAGGTAGATAAAAAAAGTGTATATTTTGTTAATAAATCACTATTATGCTGACCTTTGGGTTATGAATAGAGATAGTAGCCAGTTGAAAACATGATAATAGCTGAGTAATTGGATCGACACGTATCACAAATATGTGCCTTTGCGTCAAAAGGCTACAATGACGTTTCAACTAAGCTATCTAATAAAAGGACTTAGTCAAGTAACCAGATCGACATTCATCACCAATGTTTGCCTCTGAGTAAAAGAGTAAGTCCGTGGTTAAAAATAAAATTAAAAAAAATGTGTGTTTTATTAATAAAAAGCTACTAGACTTGTAATAAGCTTGAACTTTTATGAAAATGTAACAAAGTCTGAGCGACGAAAAAATTATTATTGTGTGTGTACAATTGATAAGGGTAAATAAGTTAACACTTAAGTCTCGATTAAGTTGTTTATTTAGTTTAAAGTCCCCAGACACATATTTTTCATGTTAATGATTTGATATAACTAAATGATTGTGTTCAAGATTAAATTCATTTCATCAAGATCAAAGCCATTGCCTCATTATTGCATTACGTGTGTTGTGTTTGTTGTGTCACTAGAAGAAATTGTATTTTTAGTGATAGTAAAATTTGTCACTAAAAGAAGTAATATTAGTCACTATTATTAATAGTTTATAATATTTGAAGTTGTTAGCTCCTGTCACAAATACCTCTGTCACTACTGTAATAGTGACTACTTTAAGAAATGGTCACAATTATGTAACACTTTTGTGACACAAATACTGACACTAAAACTTATAAAATGTGTGACAAAATTGTATGGTCACAAAACGTTAAATATTTATGACAAGTTTTGTTATCACCAATAATATAAAGTAGTGACGAATTAAGTTGTAATAGAACTGCATTATATTATGACAAAAGTGTCGACACTAAAACCTATGGAATGTGTGACAACACTATATGGTAACAACAACTTTACATATTTATGACAATTTTGTCAAAACAAATAATATAAAGTAGTGACAAATTAAGTCGAAACAAATCTTATTTAAATTATGGCAAAAGTGTCGACACTAAAAAGCCTATGGTTTGTGTGACAATAATATATGGTCACAGAAACTTTACATATTTATGACAAGTGTGTCGACATAAATAATATAAACTAATGATGAATAAAGTCATAACATTACTTAATTTTAATGTTACAACAATATCGCCACTAAAATAAATATAAATGGTGACAAAATATTTGTCACTAATAATTTTTTTATCAGTGTACATTACTTGTTGGTCACTAATATTTTAATAAAAAAGTGTCAACATCATTTCGTCACAAAAATGAAAATTGGCTCTGACAAAAAGTATTGGCACTAATGTGTTGATTATTATCACAAATAAAACTATCAATTCATCAACAAAATTACATTAGCTATAAAATAAATTTGTATCAGTGGCTATATTGTCTAACAGATGTCTTCACAAGTATGAAAGTTATTTGTTACAATAATGTTGCCACTAAATAAAGAATATATGTTACTATTAATTTATCACTAATGTGTTCATGTTCGTCACAAATAATATTATTAAATTTAATAATTTAATTACTTAATCAATAAAATTTTTTGCATTGGTGGACATAAAATAGAAGTTGTCATAAATGATAAGAATTTTTAATGTGAAGATATTATTAGACAAGCAAATAAAAATT
>JAOTJB010335467.1:0-12920 GCA_027123815.1 Erythroxylum minutifolium
TGATCTTAAATCAAATTAATGAAGTCCATGATATAAAATATAGCATGAAGGAAATCATGATGAGATCATGATAATGAGATTCTTATCATGTGCAATTATGTTAGTTTCTAAATTATCCTCAGTCATAGGATTAATGAGATAGGACATTGTTAATTTGGATAGACTAGCACATGTTATACTCCTTAATTTGATTAAGCAATTGATCTCATGAACTGTAAACATGAGATGTTTAGACTTAACATGTGGATGCTTATTAAGAGTCGTAAGTACATCGGATGTCCCGCTATGAGATTATCATATGGATGATCTATCAACTGTCAGTGATTAATCTCATCATAGCAATGGTGCAAATATCATTAGACTTGAGGTACTTAAGAATATCTTGGATACTAATCATGTGTTTTGACACTATTCCTTGTTGCCCCAAGATGAGGTCGTTCATAGGGTGGTGATTGGGTATAGCTATTGGTATTCGAAGGTAATTGAGTAGCCAATAAAGGATTCACCACTCTTGATAGAAGGAGATGATACCCATGGCCTCTTATCAGGGTCATTACTCAGGAGTCTCTGGCCAGAGCAATTATGTATCACGAAGAGAGTCTTTAATGACACATAGAGTAATGAGATCCCCAGGATAAGAACTAACATCACTTGGACTAGATCTAACATAATCAGTCTAGTGGGAGTTGACACATAGCCCATACTCTGAACCAAGTGGGGTATAGGATAGTGAAGGGACGAAATGCTGACTATGGGAAGGTTCATAAGTTGAATAATTAACTATCGAATAGTTAGAGTGTTAATCTACTTACATTTTGATAAATTGGCTTCATAAAATCCTTGATGATTTGCTGGGATTAAAAGTTAATTCAAGTGACTAAAATTACTGGGAACCTAAAGGTCACACGCATAAAAGATTGGATGAAAAACAAAGTATGCATGGCTGTCAATTAAGCAAGCCATAGGCCACGATCGTGACCGAATTAATGACAGGTGGTAGATAAGTGAGTTCTTCACTTATTTACACATGAATTTTAGCCATAAAACACACTCAATAGAGAGACTAAGGGTCTGTTTGTTTCAAGGGTTAGTAATGGAATGGCATGGAATATAACACACTTCCATCGTTTGTTTGGGAGTTTCATAATGGAACAGAATGGAATGAGATGGAAGCAGAGAGTTTTATGTTACGTTCCATTCCATCCTAAATAGTGAAAATCAGAAACCTCCGATTCGGAGAGTTTAGGATGGAAACTACTAAATACATACTACCTAATATACCCTCAATAATACCAATTACTTCTTCTACCATTTTTTCTTTTTCTATACCACAAAACCTATTGCTCCTGAACAAAGAATCACCAGAAATCATCAAATATCATCCAACCTAAACCAGAGATGACGTTGCTTTTAACGGTAAGCTTTGATTTTTCTCCTTCCATCCTTTCCCCCTTTGATTTTATATGAGTTAAGAAATGCCTATTGATTTGAATTTATAAGTCGTCGTTATATCTCTGTTGGTGATTGGGCAAAGCTGCAAAAGAGAAGCAAGCAAGAAGGGTACTAGGAATCGTAGGTACCGTAGAGGTTTTCATAGATATGCAAAAGCTTCTTGCCCAATTCCTACAATCTAGCTACATGTTAGACTACTCATGTTTTTGTTTGGTTTTTCATATCATCTTTGGTAATGCTTGCTTCTTTACATGGGTTTCATGTTATCCAACAAACACAGCTTCATCCTTCTAGTAAATGATTAAAATGATTACATGGGTTTCATCTTTTCTTCTTTTTCATTTCTTCCAACTAATCTAGTTAAATCTGAAGGGCCCTCAATTTCTGCTAGTGGAAGCAGCAGTGCTTGCAGTGGAGGAAACCAAGGTGGTGCTGGTCCAAGCCAAAGAAGCACACCCCTATGCATTACATGTCTCTGGGTCTTGTAATGTTGCTTTTCCTAATTGGAGAGACATCAACTCTAGCTGGTAGTGTTTAGATTACATCCCTTCTTCTTTTTTGTGTGTTTTTTTTTACTATTTATTGTTTTTATAGTAAAAGATTATGTAGAGAAGTTATGGGTGTCAGATCTTATTAGGTTGTTCTTATTGTCATTTTTTCCTATGATAAATTTTTATGTCTCCATATAAGGGAATATGGAGTTTCAGTTGGTTGGATTTATTTTCTTCTTTAAATCCTTAGCATTGATGATATATGTTTCTGCAACTGTACTGTTATTGACAAACTCTTTGGCCTGGAAGCTTTATAATGTATCAACTTTTTTGGTTTTTGTTGGCCCTAGAGAAAAAATTGTGTAGTTTGATGTGCTAAACTGACCCAATTAGTAAATATTGCCTCTACTTGGTTAACTTCCTCTAGTGTAAAGAAAAACTTGTTAGTGGAATAGATAATTACTGCTTTGTACATGCACTCATGGAGCCAAATTATAGTATTATTTTATGTATTTTATATGAAATGTTAAAAACATGCTGCAAGTTTTACAAGTAAGATCTTGCATATCTCCCAGTTGAAATTTAATAAGATTAAGAATCTGTGATGCAAAGTGTTGTTTAAGTTTATGTGTGGCTTGAATTCTAGTTTCAAGTATCTTACTGCTTTGTTTGACTTTTAATCAATCTAGCCCTAGATCCTATCTATGGCAAGTTATGTAGGTACTTTGAGATTATACAATTTAATTTTCTTATACTTTTTCTAAATGAGATCATATTTTGTTTAAATTTGAATTTTATTATTCAAATTTTATCTTCGTTTATTGCTAATGTATTTGACTTTTATTATGGACAAAGGATTCCTTAATTAAGGACATGGCATTTTTTGAACCATTGTTATATCTTTTCTTTTAAGAAATTTATAATATTGTTTTGAACTGGCTAATTCCCTTAATCTCCTGCTTTCTCTATTGAGTGCTTAGCTTTCTATTATGTCTGTGGTTATGGACTGTAACTGCTATTCATAATTTAGCTTTTTGGATTTTTTACTTTTGCAGATTGGGATTCAGGTCGTGGTAATTATGGTGATGTTTCCAACACAAAGGCACTCAAAGGTTAGTGCTGTTTCATATTCCTAGATTTCAAGATATGAATGTTGTTTGATCTAATATCCTATTGTATCTCATAAGGATATTTTTGTCTGCAGATAATTTAAATATCTATATTAAGGCCTATTTATCTTAATTACTTTGTAGTTACATTAAGTGTATTCTGATAATTTTCTTTCGTTAACGTACTGATTCTTAGACTTGATTTGCACACTTCCATATTGGGGTTTTCAATGGATATATGAGAATTGAAAATTTTCTATGTTTCTTGCACAGAAAATATTAATGAATCTTAGTGCTTGTTATCCTTGCTTTAAGTTATGTTCATGTTGTTGGACTCTGTATTAGAGCATTCATTTTTCTACAATCCTATTATGATTGGTATGCTCCTTTGATCTATAATCTAACAATAAACTTTTTGCAGGGAAGGCTTGATGTCATGCAAGCAATTCATTCAGTAGCTTGAAGATGATAGACTACTAGCAGAAGCTGAGCGCAGGTATAGATTGGAGGATGTAATTTTTGGCTTAAAATTGCATCTTTAAACCAATATGTACTCAATAGTTTGGTCTTTTATTATCCAGATATCAAGAATATAAATCGAAATACATCTCAACACAAAAGCGGGTTTTTTTTAGGCTCATAAGGATGAAGAATGGTATTTATCTTTTCTTAGTCAATATCTGTGTGTGCCAAGTTATTCACTTTTTTGGTCTCACATATATGTGTGGCTTTTGTAGGTTGAGGGACAAATATCATCCAACAAATTTGATTGCTGTCATAGACAAGTTTGCTTGACTATGGTTTCAATTAAGGTGTTACTTGAAATGAAATTATCTTAGTGAATTTGTTATATTTTGTGTGTCTAGTGTTAATGATATTCTTTTGATAGAAACTGGTAAGACTTCTGTGACCTCTGAAGTCATTTTTTAAATTCGTTGCAAGAGGAATGAACTTTTGAGAAAAGTTGCAAAGGACTTTTTGCTTGATCTACAGAGTGGAACCTTGGACTTGTGAGATTTGCTTTCATAAATTTGTATATTTGGGTAGGAGTTCAGTTTCACAATTGTTCTATGCATGATAATGGAGAATTAGATTGGCTTCCACTGTGAGAAATGCCTGTTTAGGCTACTCTGCCATGGAAGTTTCAAATTCAATCTGTATATGGTAACAGTGGTGGGTTTGTAGAAAGGTTATTTAGTTTAAATCAATTTATTAAATCATCCAGAACTACTTGAATTACATATTTTATGTTGAAACAAAAGTCATTTCAAGTTTTCCAAGGTCTGATTGTCATTAAAACAATTTATGGAAGTACTGTGATGACTAACAAATCGTTTTTCAGTGATAGATAATAATTAAAGCAGTAGATAATAAAAAATAATCTTTTTATGGTTCCGATATGAGATGGGAGTTGCAAATTTTGAATCTAGACCAATAGACCCATTCCACAACACCCAACCTTAAGTGCCCTTTATAGGTTGACGTTGTGCTTTAAATATATAAAAAATTGTTCTTTTATTGTTTATATATATTTCTATATAAATAAAATAAAAATTAATTATTTTTAAATATAAATCATATAGAATAAAATAAAATATATTAAATAATTAATTATAATATTTTTATATAATTAATAATAAATTGTATATAATTAATAATAAAAATATAATTTTTATTATTTTAAAATAAAAAATATAAAAAATTATTTGTCACGATTGTGCGTGACTTTTTAATTGGACATGATTTCTATTTTAAAATCATAGTGTTAAACTTCTTAAAATAACCATTTTAATATCAGGGGTATAATAGTTATTTATTATACATTACATTCTATTCCATCCATCTTCTAAACGGGAGTCTACTACATTACATTATGAATCCTTCCATCCCTCTCAAACAACTTTTTACTGTGTTACATTCCATTCTATTATAAACCATTCCGTTCTATTCCGTTCCGTTCCGTTCTGTTTCATTAAGTAACATCCAACCAAATAGGCCCTAAGGGTCTAAAAGAGTTCTGGAAGTTGAGAGGAGTGATCTTGAGATTTATTCATACAATCTTAAGCAATTGTTGCATGAGATTAATTGCATGAAACTTGGTTTTGATGTAACTCTCACTAGAGCACCTACTTGAACTCATCTTGTTTGGTGCTCTAACCACCCTTACACACTGATTTTTTCAAACAAGGAAAAGATTCAAGAAAGGAGGAGTATTTGAAAGGTACATATGCTATAATTTCATGTTCTTATAATCTGTTTATTCATGCATATAGATTCTGGATTTTCTGGGGGTGTCATGGGGTTGGAATTTTGATTTCGACACTTCCACTACCTTGCAAATGTATGTGATGCATGGATCTATGGCTCCCCAAAAGTGGTATCAGAGTTAGTTATGCATGTATAAGGTGATCTATTGAACACGTGCAAGTTGTTTGCTGGGTTGTGACTGACAAGCGTGTTGATTTCAAAAAATTAGAATAAATTGTAGAAAAATGTTTTTCTAATTGTATTTCTTATTAATGTTTATAAGATGTTATATTATGTTTCTCTTGAAGGAAATTTCAGTTGAATGTCATTTGCTATTTTATTGCGAATTAATCTCCAGTATGTTCATATATTGGTTTCTGGGAATTTCTGGAAAACATAATGTATGTGCTGATTTTGAAAATTCCATAATAATTCTAGAAAACATTTTTCTAATTTTCTTTCACAAAAATGTTTATAAGGTGTTATGGTATGTTTCTGCCAAAGGAAAATGCAATTGAATGTCATTTGCTATTTTATTACGATTTTAGTTTCAGCTTGATGCATGTATGAAGTTCTAGGAAATTCTGGAAATCTGATGAACATACATGCTTGTAAATTCCAAAATAATTTTATAAATTTTTTAATGAATTTTCTTCATGAACATGAACATATGATGTTGCCACGTGTCAGAGGTACATGACACCTGTTTTTGAAGTGATTTGATTATTTATTCTCGATTTTACATACATGCTGGTGGTGTATGACAAGTGACTAAGACATATGATGTGTTGACAAATTGCACTTAGTTTATAAAGAATTCCTAGGATATAGTTTCTAGAATTTTTTATTAGGCATATTTAGAATGTTTATATGACTTCGAAATTTTTCCAAAATTAATTGAACTTGATTCAATTAATAGATCAAGTCAAAGTCAACACTGGACATCTTTTTGAAAGCTGACGGGGCTAACTTGTTTGATTACTTATGTGTATGTGTTTCAGTTATAATACCTTGAAATTATTTTTATGAGATAAGAAATGAATCATTTTGACGCTAGTAGCATGCTAAGCATATGTGCTTGAAATTAGGGTTCTGAAAGTTAACCTATTAGATACTAAAGAGACCGATTCAATGTCCGGAAGGCTAGTAGGTTAACTCATTTATCTTGATAATTTTAGCCGTCAAGATATTTTTTGGCTTGTGTCAAAATTATCTTGATAAATTTGAGATGACCTAGGGATGTTTTAGATGACTAATTGATGTTGGGAAATTTTGGAAACCCTAGGGATTAATTTAGAATTAATCCAAGTAAAGTATAACATTTCTAGTGTGACTAGAAAAAGGCATGTGTACTAGAATTAAAGTGTTTAATTTGGACATCAAAATAATTGAATTTTAGGGTTCCTAATCGAGGCACATTTATAATTTGAATTAGTCGAGTCTAACATTAGTACCCGATTTGGTTCAATATTTGAATCGAATCACGAACTTTAGATGCATAGTAAAGTCACAACCACCTAAATTAAACCTCCTTTGTGTGATACATACATTAGATGCATTTTAAGGGTGGTTATGGACATAGGCTCAATTTAATTGAGTTGTCCATAAGCTGAATATACATATATATGTGTGTGTGTGTGTGATAAATATATATAATATCATCTAAGTATTAATGAGACCTAGGAATAAATCCCTCAACCAAAATATTAGGATTTATGCCTTCCATTGATATGGCAAGAACAGTGTTGGGTTATTAGGCAAACCCAAGCCCGCACTGCACGAATATGTTCAAACCATAAAAATTAGATTTCTGGATTAATGGGTTAGTCATAACTAGAAGCGTTGATTTTTTGGGCAAATCCAAGGTCAACGTGGATAGAGGGGGAGTTGGGTAGTATACATAGGATGTATATGCATCAAGATTTGATAACCTAATAAGTGTGCTAAATCAACAGTTGATGGCACAAGTTGATAGTTGCATAACTGAATGCAATAGTATGAATGATACCTACCGATTGACCTAAAGTAGTTTATTGGGTAAACCCAAGGTCATTCTTAGTGATATTGGATATCGACCCATTAGGAAAATTATAATTTTTTTTGGATTCATAGTGAGGGCTATGGATTTGAATAAAATAGTGGGACCTATAATATATGTAATTAAACTCCTTATCGATAAGCATTTATGTACATTTTAATGTTTTCCCTCATTCTTATAGGTTATTGAATCGTTGCGACGTCATCGTCCATTGTGAACTTACACTCTCTACTTGACTCCAAAAAATCACGGGACTAAACTTCTTAGATTGGCTACGAAATTTAAGAATTGTTCTCAAACCTAAGAAACTAGGATATGTCCTAGATAAGCCATTTCTCAATCCCCTTGCTGTCGACACTTCTGATGAGGATCAGAACGCTTACAAGAAGCTATTGGATGATAGTGAGCTAAATAGTTGTATTATGCTAGCCTTTATGTCACCAGAATTGTAAAAGCAGTATAAGGCTATGGATGCTCATACCATAGTCTACCATCTAAGGGAACTGTTTGATGAGCACACTCAATCTGAAAGGTTCGAGACCTCGAGGTTGCTTTTTTACTCTAAGATGGCTAGGGGATCGTCTCCATTGTAGTACACGCTGAAGATGAATGGATATATTGAGAGGTTAGCCAGTTTGGGTTTCATAATGCATCATGAATTAAGTATAGACTTAATTCTGACTAGTTTGATCGATGAACCAAATATTCACTTCGATACCTGAGCTGATTAATATACTCAAAACAGCTGAGCAAACTGTCAAGAAGGATAATAAGGCTATGATGTTGGTGGACTCTGCTTCTGGTTCTCACAAGAGGAACCAAAAGAAGAAGAAGAAGTCCAAGAATCCAGTGGGAGTTATAGCTAAGAAGAAGACAAAAGACAAGCACCAATGGGAATATGCTTTCATTGCAACAAGGAAGGGCATTGGAAGAGGAACTGTAAAGCCTATTTAGAGTCGCTGAAGCAGAAGAAGGCATTAGATGCTCCACCGTCTACTTCAGGTATGTTATTTGATTGAGTTTAATACTATTTCTGATCATAACATTTGGGTATTAGATACCGGATGTGTCTCACACATATATGTTGATATGCAGGGTCTCAAGAATAATAGACCACTCAAGAAGTGATAGATGGACCTAAGTGTGGGAAATGGAGAGAGTTCCTTTATCAGTCGTAGGAACCTATGTTTTGTATCTTCCTAGTGGACTAGAGTTAATTTTGGATAATGTACCTATTGTGACAAAAAACATTGTATCTGTTTCATGTCTTAATAAAACGAGATTTTATTTAACTTTTTCAAACAATGGTTGTTCAATTAAGTTGAATGAAATGTTGTATGGTACTACTACATTGTGCAATGGTATTTACATATTAGATATGTGCAATCCAATTTTAAATATCAATTATAATAAAAGAAAAAAACAGGATAACTTAAAATCATCTTACTTATGGCATTGTCAACTTGGCCATATAAGTGAGAGATGCATGACTAAGTTGTACAAGAGTGGTCGCTTAGGGTCATTTGATTATGAATCATATGACGCATGTGAATCTTGCTTGTTAGGGAAGATGACTAAAATACCTTTTAAAGGAAAGGTGAATGTGCAAAATGAGTTATTAAACCTAACACATTCTAATGTATGTGGTTCGATGAGGTGGTTTTATGTACTTCCTTACCTTTATCAATGATTATTCACGATATGGGTATATGTATCTTATGAGATGCAAGTCTAAAGCATTTGAAATGTTTAAACAATTTAGACATGAAGTAGAGAAACAGCTCGGTAAAAGTGTCATAACACTTCGATCATATCGAGGTGGTGAATACTTGAAGGAGGAGTTTCTAAGTTATCTCAGGGATAATGAGATTGTATCCCAATGGACTCCACCTTTCACACCACAATATAATGATGTGGCTAAAAGGAGAAATCGAACCTTGTTAAACATAGTAAGGTCAATGATGGGCTTAGCAGATATATTGAAATTCTTTTGGGGTCATGCACTTGAGACTATTGTTTATGTGATAAACAGAGTCCCTTCAAAGTAGTTGATGTTACCCTATATGAGATATAGACTAACAAAAAATCCTATCTTTCTCATATGAAAGTTTGGTATTGTCCGACTTACATAAAGCAGATTCAATCAGACAAGCTTGAAACGAAATCTGATAAATGTCTATTTGTAGGGTATCCTAAGGAAACAATTAGATATCAATTATATAATGCTTTAGAGTAAAAGATGTTTGTCTTAAAGCATGCTGTCTTTTTAGAGAAAGAGTTTCTTCTAAAAGAAGACAATAGGAGCAAAGTTGAACTTGTTAAAGTTTATGATGCTCAAACAGATGCAAATTAACTGCCTGAACATGAGATTGTTGCTCATAGAGATGAGACAACAGTTTAACCTTCTGACACACAAAATGTTCTTAGGTTAAGTAGGATACGTAATGTTTCAAAGAGATATGGATTTCTCGTAAGTGAACATAATTGTTAAAGTAGTACTCTAAAGACAATCACCTTCAGCACTTTTGTACTAACTTTATTTTGATTAATAAAGCAAAAGGCATTTTTCATTAATTTAATATTCGTTTATAATGAATTGATATTGATTTTAAATCAAATTAATAAAGTCCATGATACAAAATATAACATGAAGGAAATCATGATAAGATCATGATAATGAGATTCTTATCATATGCAATTATGTTAGTATCTAAATAATCCCTAGTCAAAGGATTAATAAGACAGGACATTATTAATCCAGAAAGACTAGCACATGTTATACTCTTTGATTTGATCAAACAGTGGATCTCACAAACTGTAAGCATGAGATGTTTAGAGTTAACATATGGATGCTTACTAAGGGTAGTACGTATGTTAGATGACCCACAATGAGATTATCATATGGATGATCTATCAAATATCAATGCTCCTTAGACTTGAGGTACTCAAGGATATCTTAGATACTAATCTTGTGCTTTGACATCATTCCTTGTTACCTCAAGATGAGGTCACTTTTAGCATGGTGATTGGGTAAGCTATTGGTATTCGAAGGTAATTGGGTAGCCAATAAAAAATTTACCACTCCTAATAGAAGGAGATGATACCTACAACCTCTTGTTGGGGTCATTACTTAGGATTCTCTAGCCAGAGCAGTTATGTGTCATGAAGAGAGTCTTCAATGACATATAGAGTAACAGATCCTGATACAAGAACTAACATCACTTAGAATAGATGTGATGTACTCAGTCTAGTGAGAGTTGACACATAGTCCATACTCCGAACTAAGTGGGGTATAGTATTGTTAAAGGAATGATTGCACGGTAATTATCTATAGATAGGTTCATAAGTCAGAGAATTAACTATCGAAGAGTTCGTGTGTTAATCCACTCATATTCCAACAAATTGGCATCATGAAACCCTTCATGATTTGCTTGAATTAAGAGTTAATTCAAGTGCCTTAAATAACTGAGAACTTAAGGGCCACATGCATAAAAGATCAGATAAAAAACATAGTGTGTATGATTATTTTTAAGTAGGCCACAATCGTGGCTCATATAGAAAGCAAGCCTGATTTTAAGTGGGCCACGATTGTGACCGAAGGCATGAATGAGTACATAAGTGAGTTCTTCACTTATGAACACAAGAATCTTACTACTTCTTGCACACTTAAGTGAGAGCATAAGGGCTCTAGAAGAGTTCTAGATTGAAAGAGAGGTGTCAAGAATCTTGTTCTTGCGATTTATATAATTGTTGCATTAATCAAAGCTCATGCAACAAGAGTCTTAATCTTTCTTTTCATTTTGAGCATCTACTAGAACACATCTAGTTTGGTGCTCAAATCACCCTTACACATTGTTTCTTCTTGATCTTTGTGTGTTCTTGGGTGATTAAGGAAGGGTTTGGTGTTTGCAACAACCCAAACAAGGAGAAGAAACAAAAAAGGTGGAGAAACAAAAGGTAAAAATTTTATGTTTAATGTTCTTTTACATATCTACGCATGCATGTAT
Source organism: Erythroxylum minutifolium (assembly GCA_027123815.1). NCBI lineage: Eukaryota > Viridiplantae > Streptophyta > Magnoliopsida > Malpighiales > Erythroxylaceae > Erythroxylum > Erythroxylum minutifolium. The sequence goes on from JAOTJB010335467.1 coordinate 11,345, forward strand.
GATTCTGTTTGTTTTCGGGTTGTCATGATGTCGGAATTTAGATTCTGACACTTCCACTACATTCTCATGCATAGGATGCATGTATACATGGCAAACTCAACATTGGTATCAGAGCAAGTTTATACATGTATTAGATGATGTATTGAACATGTATAAAGTATTTGCTGGGTTGTGACTGACATGCATGTTGATTTGGAATAATTTGTGTAAATTGTAGAAAAATTATTTTTTCTGATTTTCTTTTGCAAAGATGTTTATAAGATGTTATATCATGTTTATGTCAAAGGAAATTGGAATTTAATGTCATTTGCTATTTTATTTCAAATTAATATCCAGACTATTCATATGTTAGTTTCTGGGAATTTCTGTAAAACTGAATGCATGTGCTGATTTTGAAAATTTCGTAATAATTCTAGAAATTTTTTATCTAATTTTCTTTCATAAAAATGTTTATAAGATGTTATGTTATGTTTCTGTCAAAGGAAAATGTAATTGAATGTCAATTGCTATTTTATTACGAATTTAGTTTCAGCCTGATGTATGTATGAAGTTTTGGGAAATTCTAGAAATCTGATGAACATGTAAATTCAATATTAATTTTTATAAATTTTTTTATGAATTTTATGAATGCACATGCAAAATGAGATTTTTCCATGTGTATGAGATGTATGACACTTGTTGTTAAAATGATTATCGTATGCATGCATGATGTAAAGTTTGACTAGTGTTAGAAGTAATATGACAAGTGTCATACACATGTGATGTGCTGGCTAATTCCTATTTATTAATTAATAATTCCTAAGAATTAGGCTCTAGAATTTTTAGGCACATTTAGAATATAAATAAGACTCTGGAATTTTTTCAGAATTAATTAAATTTGATTCAATTATTAAATCATGTCAAAGTCAACATTAGTCAACTTTTTGAAAGCTGAAAGAATTGACTTACTTAATAACTAATATTATATGTATTTCGGTTATAAGACCTTAATAAAGTTCTTATGTGATAAGAAATGTATTATTTTGATGGTAATAGTATGCTTAATGCATGAGCTTGAAATTAGGGTTTCAAAAAATTTTTGAACATCTAATCGGTCCCTTTAGTGTCTAGTAAGTTAACTTATTTATCTTGATGATTTTGGTCGTCAAGATAATTTTGGCTTATGCCGAATTTGTTTAGATAAATTTAAGATGACCTAGGGATATTATAGATGGATAATTGATGAATGGGAATTTTGGTAACCCTAGGGATTAATTTAGAATTAATCTAAGTAAAGCATAGCACTTCTAGCGTGACTAGAAAAAAGGCTATATACAAGGATTAAAGTGTTTAATTTAGATATCAAAATAATTGAATTTTAAGGTTCCTAATCGAATAACATTCATAATTCGAATTAGTTGAGACTAACTTTAGTACTCGATTCGGTTTAGGAGTTAAATCGAATCGCGAACTTTAGATACATGGTCAAGTCACAACCTAAATTAAACTTCCTTTGTGTGATACATGCATTAGATGCATTTTAAGGGTTATTATGGACATAGGCTCAATTTAATTGAGTTCTCCATAATCTGAATAT
>JAOTJB010335476.1:0-12920 GCA_027123815.1 Erythroxylum minutifolium
ATTGGTGCATAAGTCTAACATGTAGTCCTTTATTTCAATTGAGGGTTTTATTAAGGGAAGAAACATTATTAGGGAAAAAGAAAAAAGAAAACATTAAGTAAGAAGGAAATGAAATGTGATCATATAGAGAAATAATCCTTTTCAAAGTTACTCTTATATCCTTATGTATATATACAAACCATATGGATGTATAGTCATTGCCTATAATCCAAATAAAATTAAGGTCTCAAACATTTATTCCATGGATTAAATTATTCATCTCTCAATAAACCTGTTACAAGAGAATACTAAGTTTTTTTCTACTTCTTTTATAAGTCCAATTAAAAATAAAATTGGAGGAATTAAAAAATGGAAATTGGCACATAAAAAAAAAGTAGATGGGTTTTTGCCACTGATGATTGGTCGGATGAATTTCTACAAAGCAAAACAATCCTTAGTAGCCCTCTCTTCTTAAATCATTCTCCAAGTATCATTCAGAACTTAACCACAATTTAGTATAGGAAAGCTTCCCTTCACTTGATTTAATATCTTAGATCATTTGTTTGTTTCTATTGTTTGCAAGTTGTGTTTTGTGTTGAAGAGCGTCCATAATAGTTCGACGTCCTCCTAACATGCAATTTATCATATACAATCATATACACATGCAAGTTATATGAAAATAACACAAAACCTAGGCTAAACTCCCAGTATGTATACTATACATACACATTATCACATAATATGACTTAGACAATCCTATAACAAATATCACTTATCACAATCCTATAACAAATATCACTTATCACCAAGCTATCACTCTTGAATTTCCTATCTTGCATTAACTACCCAAAATATATAAAAATTAAATTAAAACAAAATTAAAATTAAAAAATATTAATAAAAGTTGAAATTTTAATTCCACAATAATGATGCAAAAAACTTGATCTACTTTTTAAATATAAGCATAAAGAGTCAATTGCTATAAGTTATTAAAATAGAAGTAATATAGAGTATCAATCCTACAGAAAACTAATCCCTAAATCTACTAATGTTTGTTAAATAAACAAACTAAAGATACTAAATAATTTATTGAAGAGAATAAAACTAATGAATCAGTAAAAACAGAGCAAATAACTAATGAAAGAAAGATAAATTAAACAAATGCCAATGTTTTGAGGTTCACTCATATGGACTTACAACTATTATAGAAGTTTGATTATCTAGGTTGAAATAACAATTAAACTAAGATATAAATATATATATATATACTTTTCGATACATAATCTATCCTAATCAAACTCATTAAATATAGTTAATTTATACAGTTATAACTAAGCTCTAAGAAACCTTCATTCTTTAGCACTAAAGTGTTTATTGTCTTAGTGAATAAATTCTACTTCACTTGTTAGTGCTTCGCATAATATCGAAGAATAAATCTATGATCACTAATCACAAATATAACATTAAGAACAAAGAGAATAATGAAATAATCAAAACATCTGTAACTAATTGAAGAATAATTACAAGTTACATCTCTAACCCTAAATAAGGTTCCTAGCCACCATAAATCATGAAAATAAAACAAAATATATAAATCTTAACATAGAAAGAAAAGTAAAAGAAAGAATTGGGGAAGATGTTACAAGCTCCTGCAATTCTTACTCCAGTGCTACGAAAGAACAAAACAATGAAAAACTTAGCTAGATAGCTCCAAAAAGTCTACTAGAAAAATCCTAGGTTAATTGTAATACAAGTATTCATAAATAAGGTTACAAAATCAAAGTTTTAGATGATTTAAACTTAAGAAACAATATGTCCTTATAAATTTTGTCTAAGAACTAACATCGAACTACTGCTAACATTGATAACTAACACTAAGTTGTAATTGGTGCTAGTTCTGTAAAATTTCTCTTTATAACTTAAAGATGAGTCTAGCGTAATTATAAAATCAGCTCTAATGTCAATCTTATTATGCTTCTTAGCCCTTAGCAAAATACAAACACCTATCTACAGATAACATCATCACTTTTTATGCCTTGTTTCATCAACTTCTCTACGTTTAGGCATCTTCTAGATAGAATTAGCTCCTTTTACCTTCTTTAAAGTTTTTGCCCATCTTCTTATCTTTGAATCAAAAATGTCATTAGTTGGATAAATATGGATAAAGTTGAACTAGTATCAAGTTTACTCTTTAAATTCAACACTTATATAACAATAAACTAAACATAGAAAAATATAATAAAATCCTTGTAAAACATGTATAAAATTTCCAAATACCAAGTAAATTATCCTAAAATAACACGTAAGATATAGACCTATCCGTTAGTCTACTGTCATTAATAAATATTTCAATTCTCTTAACAGACATATGACTGAATCTTTAATGCCATATTTGGAAATATTCTTCATTTATGTTCCCTTGTTTAATACCAACTTTATCATGCTTATTGCATTATTAAGTGGGGTCAAGAGTATCTTTAAATAAATAATTACAGAAATAACCATAATTAATTATTTTGTTATTAAACAAAAGATCATACATATAATTTAAAAATTAGTTTAATAAAAATATCTATTTTACAATATGAATTTAAAATTTTTAAAGAACGTGAAAATTATAAAATGTTTTACAGATCTTAAACAAATTAAAAATTGAAATTATTCATAATGATCTTATGGCATTAACATGTGAACTCATTATGTTGCTTGAACGAAAACTTTGTTTACCTCTCAGCTTCTTTGGGATTGGAGATTCTTGTATGGTATTAACAATGTGAATTATGGTAATAGAATCAATCTACCATGAACCATAAGAAACATCAATCAATGAGATTCATAACACACTTGAGATATAGGAATACCTTTCTCTTTTCTAGGGATGACAATAGGGTAACTCAAAGGCCTAAATTCAGTTATTTTTAATGGGTCAATTTATTGGTCAAATCAGGCCCAGATCAGTCCGAGGTTTAATTTCTTTTGAACAAAACGATATTGTTTTGCTTAGATGAGTTAGGTCTTGGGTAGGCCTGAGTTTGGACAACCCAGGCTCGGACTTAATTTAAGAAAAAATGTTATTTATACTTTTAATTTTAAAAAAATTAACGAGACCGGCCTAAGAACCGGTCCATTGCCATCCCTACTCTTTTGTCTAACTTTTATGTTTCGAGCAATGCTTAATCGTGTCCTTTTTTCTTACAAAAGAAACATTACAGTTCATTTCATTTTTTATTGACATGTTTTTTCATGTTTCTTTACATTTTTCATACCCTTATTTCCTTTTGCTTTTCCTTTATTGTAAACAGATAGATGTTTTCTTTCTACCTTACCATGCTTTATTCTCTAGTCCTCTTAAGCACACATGACCTGACGTATTTTTCTTATGTGTGTAACATGATGTCTTAAACTCATTACAGTCGATAGGAAAAAGAATATGAAATGAAATGCATAAGAAATGACTCAAATATCTCAATCTTTAGGGTCTTTAATTGAGCAACAATATCATGTATTTCCACCATGTTCGCTCACTTTCCTTTAATCAAGTAGACCTTATAGCTATATCGTTTTTAGTAAGGTTCTCGCTACACCTTGTCAGATGAAATACAAATCAAATTCAATGCACATAAAATGCCAAAAGAACCTTTTATTTCTAATTAGGAAAATACTGACCATATAATATTAGAATATGCATATATTCATACAGTGAAGAATAATACTTTATTATGTAACAAATTCAAACATTTATTTCCCTACAGGCAAAGACAACTATTTTGTAATTAAATTTAATTTCTATAGGCAAAAGGTAGCAATATGCGTTGGATATATAAAATTAAATGTAATTATGATGACAAAACAAAATTTTTCATCTAGAATTCTTATTGTAAATAAAAAATTAAAATAAATTATTTTCCTATAGGCAAAGAAAACTGTATAACTAATTTATTTACAATTTTCATAAGATGAAATTAAAATAGTTGTAATCTTATGTAACAGTTATACAATTAAAGATGTTGTATTCACTCTAAAATAAAATAACATTTACTAACTATATTAATGATATAAAGGTTAAGTAATACTTAGTGTTAATTTATTAACTTTGCTTTGAAAATAAATATGAAACATTAAAATTTCTTTGACTATGATTTTTTTCAATCTAACTTCATTTTAAGGATTAATCATAATATTACAAGGACAGAAGTTAAACTAAATTTTATGGACCAATTTATGAATTATATAAAAATAAAATTTTAATCCTTACGATATGCTAGGTAGGGATACGAAATTTATACTATTAGTACCGGCTGATACTTATTACCAGTATTGATATGATACTAACTCAAGGTGCCAACCTATACTAGTGGTCTCGGTAGGTACCAAGTGGTTTTAGAATACCAAAAAGTTGGCTAAATTTCTTAAACTTTAAAACTAAAATGAAAAAAACAAAGCTTCTGATACAACGATCACCTTAGGACTTGAACTTTCATTAAAGTTGATCGCCAACATCCTTTGCACGGCAGCCTCACTTAAATCCACTTAAGCAAGACTTCAGCCTTCAACGACCCTAGAAGTGTTTACCTCGCATACTCGAAGAAACAATGCTACGAAAGCAATAAGAAATAAAGGCAACAAGGAAACAACAGAGATACGGTAAAACCAACCTTTACATTACTTTCCCTCAAAAGAATACAAGGAATGCTCTCTCTCTCTGAATGAGTTGAGAGTAAAGCTCGAATGAGCTATATATAGGCATTCTAACTTGGATGCTAAGTTACATTCAGAATCCCATTCAAACTGAACTGCCTAAGATTGTGCTAAGATCATGTCTATCTCTATCATATTACATCACGTGAACCAATTGGATTACACCCCCATCCAAATAGGACTCTAACTGATAAGATAGAATCTACAAGATAACAGAAAGATAAAGTTCACATTCAAGTAGGAAACTAGCATCTTTATCCTCGAAGATCTCCACTATCTTCAGATGTTGAGTCCCACTGTAACTCTAACTTTTTGTCATCGCCACATCATCCAAGATCTCCCCACGATCTCTATCCGCTGATAATACAGTGTGATCTTGCCAAAGCCCACATAGTACACTGGCCTGATCCAATGCTTCCCACAATAAGTCCATTAGTCGTGATCCATCCATCTAAACATGGGCTAAGTCCTTAGTATGTCAAGTCCTTAGCTTGGGTCAAGTCAATCTTCACAAGGTCCAAGACTCTACTAAAATTCGCACCCAGTCTGATCACACCCGCTCACGTTTGCCTTAGTGTTTTCGCATGCCTCCCTTATGTGTGTAATCCAGCTAACCTCCCTCCTAAGGCTCCTCATGAAGGTTGCTGAGAAGTGCTTTGAAGTTTAAGGGTCTAATAAACCACCCCCACCAAATAGATTCGACGCCCTCGTCGAATTAGTCTAAAGGTAGGCGTTCACCTGATCTTCGAATTGCTATATGGTCATATCTTTATCCCACGTAGCTTCTGCAACAGGTTTACATTTCTACTGAATCAAGAACTCGGTTCGTCAATTCTTCTTGTGTTGACCCATTGTCTAATGATCTAGGATCTTCTCCACTTGACCCTCAAACTGTTTTCTCACAACCAGTGGTGCTCGCTTCACCTGAATCCTATTCAGATTTGATGCATCCTCATAGTAAGGCTTGAGAAAACTATCATAAAAAGTAGGGTGTACCTTTAATCATTCGGGCAACTTCAATCTCTATGCCACGTTCCCCACTTTGTGTAGCACTTCAAACGGTCCGTCGTACTTTGGCACCAAACCCCTATAAACTTACTTACTCGAGATCTTCTTCCAAATCTGTGGCGTTAGTTTCAACAAAACTTTATCTCCCACGTCAAACTCTAACGGTCTCCTCCGAAGATCCGCTTACTTCTTCATCCGTCGAGAAGCTTTCCAAAGACTATCCTTTGCCTCATCCAAAAACTCTTGCTTATCCATCACAAACTTATGCGCTGCAGGATATTTGTCACCTGTCCTTTGTTGACCAATCTCCAATGGTATGAGAGGTTGTTATCCCAAACACAATCTCAAAAGGACTTTTCTCCGTAGCCAAAGATCTGTGTAAGTTATAGCAAAACTGTGCAGTATCAAGTAAACTCAACCAATTACATTGACTTGCACTTACATAATGCCATATGTACTCCTCCAAAAAACTGTTGATTCTTTCTATTTGGCCATCAGTTTGTGGGTGATTTATCATTGAAAACTTTAAATCGCAACCCATTATATTAAAAAGGGACGTCCAGAATCGGCTCGTAAATTTGGCGTCTCGGCCACTCATAATATCCACTGGAACTCTGAAATACTTGACCACGTTCTTGTAGAACAGCTTGGCTGGAACACCCGAGGGACAAGTTATAGGAGTTGGCACGAAGATCACATGTTTGGAGAATCTATCAACTACCACTATGATTGATGCCATACTGTCCACCTTTAAAAATCCACTAATGAAATCTATTGAAACCAACATCCATGATCTCTCAGGGATGGATAAGGGCTGTAGCAAACCAGCTTTCTTCTTTCTCTCCGGCTTATCCAACTAACACACGAGGCACGTCCTGATGTAACATTCCACATCATTCTCCATCTTCAGCCAAAAGTAGGAATGAGATAAAAGCGCTAGCATCTATTGGACTCTTGGGTGACCAGCCCACTGCAAGTCATACGTCTCCTTTAACAACTATTTCCGCAATCCACCAAAGCTCAACACATACACTTGACTACTCTTAGTTATAAAAAGCCCATCATCGTCGAGCCAAAATCTGCGTACAACACCTTCTTTAACTTGAGAAATCAACTTACAATACATAGTGTCTAATGGAGCTGCCACTTTAATTTGCTCCAATAAGTTGGACTCCACCCTCGTGACCGAATAAAGGGCCGCAAATACCTCCTTCCTACTCAAGGCATCTGCGACATTGTTATGTCTCCCCAGTTTATACTCCCACACGAAGTCATACTCAGCAATAAGCTCCTACTACTGGGCTTGTTTTGTGGACAACTTCTTTTGGGTCCTGAAAAATATGTTAGCAACATTATCCATTCGGACAACGAACCTGGTTCTCAGTAAATATACTCACCACGTCTCAAGGCAATGCACCACTGCAAGCATCTCCTTCTCATGCGTCGAGTAATGCTGCTCCACACCATTAAGCTTTCAACTCTCAAATGCTATCGGATGACCCTCCTGTATAAAGACTCCACCAATGGCTTTGTCCGAAGCATCAGTATGTACCTCAAATGAAAGATCAAACACAAGCAGCTTTAACATCAATTCAATTAAGATAGTGGCTTTAAGTTTCTCGAATGCCTTTGCATATGCACTCGACCAACACCACTCTAGCTTTTTCTTCAGCAAGTTCGTCAATGACACCGCTTTCTTGGAGTATCCCACAATGAACTGCTTATAGTAGTTCGCCAGGCTGAGAAAACTCCGTAATTCTTGTACTATCGTGGGGACCTGCCACTCAACTATTGCTTTCACTTTTCTTAGATCCATTCTGACCTGACCCTTGTTCACCACGTGACCTAAGAATCTGATCTCCAACTAGGAAAATTCACACTTCTCCATCTTCACATAGAGCTTGTGTTGCCTCAGTCTTTCAAACCCTCGCCTCAAGTGTTCCACATGTTCTGCCATGTTAGTGCTATACACCACGATGTCGTATAAGTAGACCACCACAAACTCATCCAAAAAGTCGTACAGCATATCATTCATGAGGTTGCAAAATATAGCAGGGGCGTTAGTTAATCCAAACGGCATAACTAAAAATTTGTAGGATCCGTACCGAGTTACGCACGTTGTCTTTTGCTAATCACCCTCAGCTATCTGCACTTACCAATACCCGCTCCAAAGATCCAACTTAGTGAACACCTCAGCCCTTAATAACTTGTCCATCAAATCATGAACCAAGGGTAATGGATATTTGTTTTTGATTGTTACGTTGTTCAGCGCTCGATAGTCCACACACATCCGAAGTGTACTGTCTTGTTTCTTCGAAACAACACCGGGGTTCCGTATGGAGCTTTAGATTGTTGGATGAATCCTGCCTCCAACAACTCACCAAATTGTTTCTGAAGTTCTGACAATTCCATCGGGGACATTCCATATGGGGCATATGCAAGTGGGATCACTCCAGGAACCAACTCGATCTTATGGCCTACCTCACGACGATGGGGAAGAGTTTTCGATAACTCTTTCAGCATCACCTCCTAAAACTCCCTCAACAAACTTGCAACCGCAACAAGGACTTCCACCACGTGGTCTTCACTGATTTCCCACATGGCAGTGAGATAGGTCTCCAAACCTTTCTTCAACCCTTTCTCGATACTCATAGCTAAAAAATGTCCTACCGAAGTTGTAGCATTCGTCTTTCCACCATCGAACTTACAACAATTCACGTAGAAGGAATTTTGATCTTGCATTAACATCATACCTCCCAAACTCAGATACAGTACCACCTTTGCTGCTTTGAGGAAATCAACCCCTAATATCATCTCGAAATCCTCCAATGGTATGATAATGAAATTCATCTTAGCACGCCAACTTCCAATTCTGACTAGAACATTGTAAACAATTCCCACATCCGCTTGTGCCTTCCCTGCAGGGGTTTTAATCTTCATTGGGGCATTGGACACCCTTATGCCTTTCTCCCCAACTTGTACATCCACATATATTATTCTATCAAAGGGGACAGACTTGGTACTAACCGTATTAAGCAAGGCGATTAGATTTAGTATCGCATCTTCCGAAGATTCACCGTCTTCTTTAGCAATTAAGGCATTCAACTTCTCCTTTCTCGGGCACTTTCTGGCAAAGTGTGGACCATCGCACAAGTAACAAGTAACCTTGCCCTTCTTCGAGGACATCTCCCCGTTCTTAGAGCCACCATTCTGCTTGCCCTTACCCTTAAAATCCCCCTTTTTGGAGTCTTTCTTCTGTTTCTTCCCCCCGATCTTCTCCTATTGGGCATGGCCTTTGCCCTTGAAAGAATTTGAGGAGCTCGCCTTAGATTCTTTCTCCATTCAAAAATCCACCAAGGCATCAGCGGCCGTCATTGCACCAACCACATCCTTCACGATTTGCCTCCGTAACTCCATTTGAGCCCACGGTTGTAACTCAGATAGAAAATTGAAGAGCTTATTCTCATCTGACATATTCTCAATATCCAGCATTAGAGAACTAAATGATTGAACATAATCTCTTACCGATCCATCCTGCTTGAGTCTCTTCAAGGCATCTCTCGCCAGCCAAGAAGTATTCATAGGAATGAACTAATCCTTGAGCTCCTTCTTCATTTGCAGCCACGATTTCACGAGAGTTCTACCCACACTAATCTCTGCAGAGATCCTCATCCTCCACTAGAGCTTGGCATCCCCATCCAAGTACATGGTCGTCATATTGACCTTCTCAGCAGCGGGTACCTTAGCAGCTGCAAAGTATTGCTCCATATCTCACAAGAAATTCTCCAACACCTTAGCGTCCTGCACGCCTTCGAACACCCTGGGTTTACGTACCTTTATAGAGGAAAGTTATGGTGTGGAGCTTTCAACCCATTTGACATCTAGAGTTGCAACGGCACGCCTCAACACAGTGATCTCTAGCTGGGCCTCCTCCTGTGCTTTCAACATATCCGCCATCTGTTGTTTCAACTGTTGGATCTGCGCCTCCAACATCTCGAATCGAGTATTGTGAGATGTGACCTCTTCCTTCCCTTGAGGAATTAGCCCAATGAGTGCTTCCACCCCAGTCACTCATTCTGTCAAGTTGTCTACTGCCATCTTGAAATTTGGCTTTGATACCAGTTGATACAAAGATCACCTTGGGACTCGAACTTTCACCGAAGTTGATTGCCAACACCCTTTACATGGCAGCCGTACTTAGATCTGCTTAAGCAAAACTTTAGCCTTTAACAACCCTTGAAGTGTTTAACTCGAACACTCGAAGAAACAATGCTACAAAAGCAATAAGAAATAAAGGCAACAAAGAAACAATAGAGATACGGTAAAACCAATCTTTATATTACTTTCCCTCAAAAGAATACAAGGAATACTCTCTCTCTGAATGAGTTGAGAGCAAAGCTCGAATAAGCTATATATAGGCATTCTAACTTGGATGCCAAGTTACATTCCGAAGTTCACTCAAATGGAACTGCCTAAAATCGTGCTAAGATCACGTCTATCTATATCAGATTACATCACGTGGACTAATTAGATGACATCCCTATCTAAATAGGACTCTAACTGATACGATAAAATCTAAAAGATAACAAAAAGATAGAGTTTACATTCAACTAAGAAACTAACATCCTTATCCTCGAAGATCTCCACTATCTTCAGATGTTAAGTCCTACTATAACTCTAACTCTTCGTCATTGCCACATCGTCCAAGATCTCCCCATGATCTCTATCCGTTGATCATGCAGTGTGATCTTGCCGAAGCCCACATAGCACACTAGCCTTATCCAATGCTTCCCATAACAAGTTCGTTAGTCATCGTCCATCCATTCGAGCATGGGCTAAGTCCCTAGTTCATCAAGTCCTTAGCCTAAGTTGAATCAATCTTTGAAAGGTCCGAGACTCTACCAAAATTCCCACCAAATCTGATTACACTCGCCCATATTTACGTTAGTGTTTTTGCACGTCTCCCTCATGCGTGTAATCCAGCTGACCTCCCTCTTAAGGCTCCTCATAAAGGTCACTGAGAAATGCTCCGAAGTTTAAGGGTCTAACAGCTTCTTAACACTATATTACCCAACCCTAACCATATTTCCTCATCCTTACTCTCCCTTCTTGTTTACCTCTCTCAATTCCTCATCTCTTGTTCTCGTCATCCAGTCGTTGCCTCGTCAGTGTCCTTGTTGCCACATAGCTCCTATAATCCTAATACGGCTCCAGTCATGGCCACATAACTCCTCCATTGCTAGTTTGCCATGTAGGTCACCCGCTATAGCCACTTCCATCTTTGTTGTTATATCTTCCAGGTCTATGTTATTTACGATTGTTTGGGAAGGTGATGATATTAGCTCAGGCTTTTAAACTAATGAAAGAAGCATGAAGAAAGATTATTAAAAAAAGATATTACGAGGCAAAAAAGAGATGTAATTAATGAGATTTATTGGAATTTACAAATCTAATTAATGGTAGGATTTACTGGAACTCAAGAAAGAAAAGAGAGTAGATTTATTGAAATGCAGAATGTAGCCACTGGGGTTGTTGACTTGAGACGGTAATATTTAAGGCTAATTATAAAAATTTTCATAATTTTTTAATCATAATTTAAATTTTAAAAAATATAATTTAATATTTAATATTTTATTTTTAAATATAACTAATGTTCGCATAAAACTAACATGTTTATTATGCGAATTTTAATTTCCACATAAATATATTATAAAATAAATATATATTTTTAATTTAATTAATTTACCATAACTATATTTAAAATTAATAAAAATATTAATATAAGACAAGCCCAAAGTTTAACCGTACTTGTCATAATTTACTTTGCAGGAGTGTAATAGTCATAATTTCTTATTATTGGTCACTTAATCTTTTTCTGCAGGTTCAGTTAATTCAAAGCATCAAAAGCCATAGAGATTCGATTTCTCGAGTTCAAGTTTTCAAAGGCTGAAGGAAGCCCCTATCTCTTTCAGCACCTGAGGAATATCTGGTAAGGGAGCGATCTCTGATCAAGAAGAAGGACTACACAATCTTGGAACAAGCACTCCGATGTAAGATGGAGGCAAACACATTAAGGTGCATATCAACAGCTACACTCCTGCAGAGGAGTTTAGATTTTCTGGGCAATTAAGAGAGTAACACTGTCTGTTTTTTGCTCTGATAGGTATGCTTGCAAGTATCTGATTTCAATTGGGATGGTACATATTTGTTCAAGGTATTTTAGCAGGTATCTTGGAGTCTTTTCTTGCAAAATGTTTCTTGTTCTTTGAGGAGGTTGCTCATATTGTGCAAGACAGAGAATTGCGTATAAGGCATTCTCGTGAGATGTAAATAACCTTTTTTTGTTTCTTTATCAATTTAATTACTGATTTATCAAAAAAAAAGAAAATATCTCGTCAAAATTAATACCTTTTCTTTGGTTGAATCCTTTAATAAGAAATCTAGCTTTCAATATTAGATGACAATTGTGATCCTCATGCTTAATCATGAACACCCACTTATTTTTCAAAATTTTCTTACCTTTTGGCAACTTCACCAGCTCAAAAGTTTTATTCTTATGCAAGGACTTCATCTCATCTTGTATGGCTTTAACTCATTTCATCTTATATTCATCTATCATAGCCTCTTAGAAATTCTCAAGTTCTTCCCTATCAGTAAGTAACATGAAATGATCACTAGAGTATCTAGTAGAGGCTTGTCTTACTCGTGTAGATCTCCTAATAGAAACCTGAGCAGTCTCTAGTGCTGGTGGTTGATTTTGAACATAATCTTCATCAGAATCTTCATCTAATTAATTTTGAATGGAAGCATCATCATTAGCCAAATTCAGTTGGTGATTTCATCTCCAAATTATCTTAGCACCGTTTTTGGAGGAATTAACTCTAATTTCACTGTGTCACCATTAGTTCTTAGAACATCTTTTTTCATTTTGCCAAGATCTTCAATGGTTTGATTTTCAACAAATATAGTATCATAACTTTGAATTAGCTTCTTCTGAACTGGATCATATAACCGATAACCAAATCGATCTTTTCCATACTCATAACCAAATTGATCTTCTCCATAACCAATAAATATACACTGGTGAGCTTTGTCATCAAGCTTGGATGATATGTGGGTAATTATTCATACATGTAATCATTTATACTTAGCGATTAATGATACGAAAATGCTTAAGATACTCACTTTAATTCATATATAATTTTAAGTACAATTTGGAAGCAAAGAAATTAGAG
>JAOTJB010335485.1:0-12920 GCA_027123815.1 Erythroxylum minutifolium
CTCTTAAGCAAATATGAAAGACACATCTTTCTCAAGTAACTTGGTTAAAGGCTTAACAATTTTAGAATGGTCCTTAAGGAAACTTCTATAAAAACATACGTGTCCTAGGAATCTCCTAACAGCCTTAAGTAAAGTTAGAGGGTAGTAATTTCTTCATAGTTTCAATGTTTGCTTTAACGACGTTTATTCCCCTATGTAAGATCTTGAGGCTTAGAACTATACCCTTTTGTACTATGAAATGACACTTTTTTCAGTTCAAGATCATATTGGTCTCCTCATAGCATATAAGCTCTTTTCCTTAATTATGGAGGCAAAATCAAAAGAATTATCACAAATAGAAAAGTTATTTCTATGATTTCCTTTACTAGATCATCAAAAACGGAAGTTAAGCACATTTGAAATACAACAGGTGCACTACACAACCAAAAGGGCATCCTCTTATAAGCGAACGTACCATATGGACATGTATATGTAATTTTCTCTTGATCCTATAAGGCTCTATAAGATTGAAAGCAGTCAGATAAACCATCCAAATAGTAGTCATACATATGGTCGTTTGATTGTTGCATTTACCAATGAAAGGGAAAGGAAAATGATCTTTCTTGAGTGGCATCATTTAGCTTCATGTAGTATATGCATCCTCTCCACTCGATGATGGTTTTTATAAGGATCAACTCATTTTTCTTATTAGGTACCACCATTATCCCTCCTTTCCTTGGAGCAACCTATATAGGGCTTAACCAAGGAATATTAAAAATATGGTAAATAACACCAGTATCAAGAAGCTTAATTACATATTTTTTTAGAACTTCATAATTAAATTAAGCCTTCTTTAGGGTTACACAACTAATTTGAAATCATCCTCCATCAATATCTTATATATAAAAAAGAGAGCTAATCCCTTTAATACCAAAATCTTCTAAACTATTGCTCTCTTATGCTCTCTAAGTGTCTTCAATAACTTTTTTTAATCTGTCTTTAAATTTGATGCCATAATTGCCAGTAGCTTTAATTCCTTCTCCAAAAATACAAGCTTGAGATGATTTGACAATTTATTTAATTTTAACATAAGCATGTCTTCAATGAAGCGTCTTGACCTCTTCTCTTTACTCTTATCAATCTTCTCAAACTCTTTCCTCCACACTATAGGTTTGTTAGTCTTAAGATAGGCCATTTTTTACACTCTTATGTGGTCATCTTTATGCTCCTCGCTTTGGATAAGACACATCTTTAATGAAACGTCATAAACAATTCTTGCACATAATCTGAAACCATAATAACAATAGCATCAAAAAAATAGTAAGTATAATCATATTCAAGAGAATGTCGTATATCATCATATATTTTAAATGTTACCTTTTCATCTTTAAACCCAAACACTAATTTACCATCACTAACATCAATCATCAATTATAACCTTATAAATATCTAAAAAGGGTTAGCCTAAAATTAAAGGTATTTCATTATCCTTGTCCATTTCCAATATCACAAAATCAACAAGAAAAATGAAATTATCTACCTTAACTAAGACATCCTTAATAATACTTTTAGGGTATTTAATTGACCTTTCATCTAATTAAATGCTAATTTTGGTTAGTTTAGGCTCTTTTTACACTAATTTGTTAAACAATTTGTAAGGCATCAAATTGATACAGTCCCCTAAATAAGTCAAATCTTTCTTAATAGACAAACTACCAATCAAATAGGGGATAATAAAACTCCCTAGATCCTTAAACTTTTTAGGCAGCTTGTTTTGTAAGATGGTAGAACACTTCTAACTTAGTGCCACAGTAGATAACTCCTCTAACAATTGCTTCTTTAACAATAGCTCCTTCAAAACTTATCATATTTTGGTATCTATAAATGAGCTTTAACAAAAAGTAAGTTAATGCGAAGTTTTTAAAAAAGTTCAAGAAACATACCAAACTACCCATCCATACAATTCTTCTTTAATTTTGTTGGATATGGAATGATATATTTGAACTTAGTTGCTCGTTATCTTTCTCTTTCTTTTTATTCTTATTCGTAGCTTTCTCCTCCTAACTTTGTTTCTCTTCCACTCTCAATTCCTTATCACTTCTAAAAGTAAATGTTTTTACATGCTCCATAGGATTTATTTTAGTACTGCTAGGTAAACCTCCATTTAGTCTCTCAAACACTAACTTGACAAGTTATCCATTATAGTTCTTCTAGTTATCAATATAAGCCTCTTGATTTCTCAATGAAGTTTTGATAGCCTGAAACCAAGCTTCAAATGTGCAAATAGATTTTGTTACAATATCTTTTAGACTAAGCTTCTTCTCTTGAGGAGTATGGTATTGCTAAAATCTTAGTGGAGGGTTTTGCCTTTGCTGCCTCTGATTTCTCCAAAAAATGTTTAGGTGGTTCCTCTGACCTATATTGTATGTATTGTTATGTGTGTTATTCTATGGATGAGGTGCATTACCTAACATGTTCAGCTCGTTCTATTATACCTTAATAGCATTCCAATCTTAACCTATATATCCATTTCTACATAACTCGTACTACATCACCTGAGATGGTTATTACGCAGCCGACAATCCATTAATCTTTCTATTAAGAGCTTCCTCTTAAATTGCCAGATCTGTAACTACATCTACATTATATACTGCAGTTGGCTTACTAGGTTTTGTTCTAATGGAATTTTATTGATATTTATTTATAGTCATATCCTCAATCAACTCCTAGGCTACCTTAAGCCTTTTTCTGTTTAAAGTACCTCCAGATATTGCATATATTATCTTCCTGGTTAAAGGATTCAAAGCATTATAAAATTTATAAACCTATAACCAAATAGGAAGTCCATAGAGTGGACATCCCTTTAATAAATCCTTAAACCTCTCATATATGTCATATAATGTTTCTAACTCAATCTAAGTATAAGCGGTGTCATTCCTCATCTTGGTAGTTTTGGTTGGTGAAAAGTATTTCATTATAACTTTTTCATCCAATTGGTCCCATAGTAATAGATTACGGCTTAGCCCGATTGCTCAACGAAAAGAGAAATAACCTTAATTTGATTGCATCATTAGTAGCTCCATTAATTATAAATGTATCACAGATCTTTAAAATTTTTGTTGTATAAGCGTTTGGCTCCTCATGTTGTAACCTATCAAACTAAACAAACTATTATACCTTCTGAATGATATTTGTCTTGATCTCAAAATTGATGGTTAGTTGCTCAACTTCAAGTGCTCGCTCTAACTCTTCTTGCCTCAGTCTAACTTTATTTCTAAGATTTTGAAGGGTAATTCTCTCAATTCCTGGATCTTCTTCAACAAACTTGTGGATAATTTCACATCATAAATGATTCAAACTCCTAAAATAACAATAAAATAAAGAAAAGTCAATAATTAAAAATAAAACAATATAAAAGAAAGAAACAAATGTGAAAGAAAAATAATGGTTGAATTAATAGAAATCATGTATTCTTAATATCCTAGTTTCTGATAATGGTGCCAAAAACTTGATTGATATTTTTGATCTCCTACTTTATAGTTCTTTCTAGGCAAGTGCACACATCGCTTCTATAAAATAGGTTATTGAGTACTAAATGTCGATCCTATAGGGACTAGTACTAGCGATAACCCTTTTCCTATTATCTAACTGAAAACTTAAGGTGTTGATGAGAGATTAATTTGAAAACTGAACCAATAAATTAAGAACAAACTGAGACAATTGATTAACTAGAATGAAGATTAACTAAGAAATAATTAATTAAGATAACGGTACCCATATTTCAAATCCCGCTAAGACTTCTCATGTAATTAAAACTTCATAAATTAATTTAATCTAAAGTTTATTAGACTATGAAAATTCTTGATTTATGCTAGTATCTTTCTTAAGATTATTAATAATTAATTCTCAATTGATTAATCAAAATTCCTTTTTAATTAAAACCCCTAGAATTTTATTAATTGATTTATAAATTTCACTTTTAAGTTTGACCCAAATCTGAAATATTTATGTCAACCTGTAACTCTTTTCAATTATGTTAGATCAATTCATATAAAAGATTTCTCAATCTCAATTGTATGAAATCATACACGAACTAACATAGCAATAATATTACTTTAAGAATAAATAACGAACACATAATTTAATCTTAATAAAACTAAAAAACAAATTAAATTAAATTGAAGTCATTACATAATCTATCTCGAAGTTTATCTTATCAAGGTACCATAAAAGGTTTTGTTTATAATCATACAATATGTAGCATCAAAATTAAAGGGAAAATAGAAAATTAAATGAAACATGATGGAATCCATTTTAATCTCAAATAATTCACTTTAGATTGATGGAAATTCACTCCAAATTCATCTCCTTACTTAATCTTCGTTCTCTCTTCCATTTTAGGTCTTCCAATCGTGTCTCCCCAGCTTCCTTGTAACTTTTGCCTCTAAATTTTGCATTTTAAGATTTGGAATTCAAATTTTAGGTGATATATGGGAAAGTATACGATTGTGAACTAGGTCGTGTACATTTAAAAGATATGAAATCTCTTTTGAAGAAAACACTTGTATTAACATAAGTGTAAGTTATGAACACGGGTTGATTAATAACCAATATAGGAATATATGTGTTGAACATCGACATATGCCACAAAAAGCAATCAAAATGCCATAAACCAAAAAGCAATTAAAATGCCATAAACCCTTCAAACACGACTATATACTTGTCGTGCAACTTTGTAACTTAGTTAAAACAGCTCGAAAATGCTTAGAACTTGTTTTAATTTAGTTGAATTATAACCTAGAATCAAAATATGAACAACTTATGTACCAGAAACAATCAAAAAACATTTAAATAAACAAGCAAAATGCATTAAATATAAACCTAAAAATATGAACAATTAAGCATTTATTAGGCTCCTATTTGGATCAACTTTCATAAGAATATTGTAATACGAAGAGTTTGAGTTACTTGGCTAGTTCTATAGGAAAATTTGATCTATTTGAATGAGAATATTGTCTCCATTAAAAGAACCAAGTTCATATGGATTTGTATAAGGTAGACCTAACCAAATAGCTCCATGATAGGATTAAGGTCATGAGGCTAGATGAACTTTAAAATCTCATACCTACATTAGTTTAATTAATATACTAATGGATGCCTAAACTTAAATAAGAAAAAAGATATAGGTAGCCACTAGGAAAAAAATTCCTTACAAGATCCTTAAAGGAACTTTTATTAATATTAAAGTCATTAGCAATTCTTACTACAAGTATTTAAGCATCTATTGCTAGTGAGAAGCTTTTTATACTAAACAAAGAGTCTTTAACACCACTACTCTAAAATGCATAAATAGTAATCAATATAAAATCGTTATTTTAAAACATGACGTTCCTTCTGTCACACCCCCTTGACTAATGTTCCCACCTCCTAATAATAATGTGATGATGTAATGCCTTAAAAATCTCAATTTCATGAATAGTACCTTTCGGGCTGTGAATAGTGCATCTTGAGATGCATAATGACATTTGGGACCTAAACTACACTTTATTTAGCATTGGATAGTATTATTTAAGGACAACCTAAGGATCAAATTTGAGGTTAAAATGATTTCATTTTGAAGGGTTTAACCAAGAATTGATAAGTGGCCAAAGTTTGACTCGAGAAAGGGGTGAAAGTCAAACCCGAAGATATCAATGGAAATAAATAATATTAATTAGGGTCTTTATGTGAGGTTGATAAATGGGTATTATTTATTGAGAAGAAGAAAATAATTGCATTTTTTATATACATTAATGGGTATTATTTTTAATGGGACCAACTAGCATTAATTGCCACAAAATAACATTAATTGTCACCTATTCACTCTCTTCTTCTCCAAAATTGTCGAGAATCAACTCTCCCTCTTTCTTCCCTACTTTCTTTCATTTTTTTTTCCATTTTCAAGCCAACTTTTTCTATCTTTAACTCTTAGATCAACTATTAAATACTAAATTATCAACCTAAGGTCTCTAAACTCACTATAGCAACAAGAATCTTAGGAAAAAGATGAAGAAAAGTATGTAGGTTTTCTTGATTAATAGTACCGAAATTAACAAGGTAAGTTAATGGAGTTTTAGTTGTTTTTAGTACATGATTTTAGTGTAGTTGCATGCATTAATGACTAAAGTGCACGAAATTGAAATTTTTATGAAATATTATGAAGATAAAGAAGATGAATTCAAGGAGAGAGAGAAAGGGAAAGAGAAGGAATAAGGAATTGACGGTGAAATTGATGTTTATGGAAGCTTAATTTGAAGAATTGGACATCAATTTGATATGTGTTCAAGCAATTTTATCCTTCCCTAAAAATTGTGCCTTATGTAATTTAGGGTTCTTGAGATAAAATTGTGGGTTTATGAAATTAAGGTTAAAAATATTTAATTAGATGCTAAATGAAGTAGTATATGTGATTAATTAGAATTTTGGATTTATAATTTGAATTTTCCTCAATTGACATACATTATGTTTGAATTTGAAAATTTGATATACATGTTATTGTGACTAATTGGTGAGGTGACTATATCTTGAATGTTATAAAAACTAAATTAAATCCAACAATGAAAAAAAATGACATTAAGGAGTAACTTTTATTTTGGCCGAATATGGAATAACTTGAATTGGCTATTATGAGACTATATCATTAAATTTCAATGAAATTTTAATTAGATTTGTCTTTAGTAAAATAGATAGGAATTATAAGAATGTGATACGGTTCGTATGCCAATTAGGGAGTTAGCAATATTGCATTATGATATGTGTTGCCGGACTGTATGGCTCCGAGAGCTTAATTCCTGTGTAAGATATTTGATTTGTGTTATAGACCGTATGGTTTTGAGAACTTGATCCTATATTTTAAAATCGTACTTATCCAGCTCAGCGATGCAATTCTATTGGATTTTACTTTGGGGCAATTACAAAAAAATATATAAATGCATAACGAATGATTCAAGAACTTCAGTTGAATGTAGTAATTGTTGGTAAATTAAATTGTACAATTTATTGATCATCTTGTAATTAGATATGAATTAATATAACAAATACATGCTTGTATTTCATAAATTAATCTTAAATGCCTATTTACGCTTAGAAATAAATGAAGTTATTTATATTTGAAAAATATTATATGTTATCCATGTTATGGTTGAATGAATTGAATTGAACGAAAAATGGAATTGTTTGAACACCACTAAGCCTGTAGCTTAGAGTGTGCTTTTCTTTCCACGCGTAAGTTTTGAAGAAAATTAGAAGAAAGTTATGGTAGATCTACTACAAAGACTAAAGTCATATAGAGGATTTCGGAAGACTTGGAGGTGAATGTACTACAAAATTATATTTTGTTTTTGGTTATAACATGTGCACATAAAGAAATGAAGGATCTTATAGAATTATAATGTGAATATATGAAAGTTATGTTGAAATTTGGTTTAGATAAGTTGAAAAGTATTGGAGGATGGGCAAACTATTTTGTCAAGAGTTTGAAATGGAGATGAATAGTTGAGTAAAATGAATGAAAAGTTAAGTTTCTTATAGGAGGTTTTAAGTAAATATAGAGAAAATTCTGTCAAAATTTTTATAAAGTGAATAGTAATTGCTATAATAATGATTAAGAATGTGGTAACACTCGGTATGTCGATTCTATTATCGAGTATAGGGTGTTACATTAAGAAAAAAGTTGGTAGGTAGCCTAAGAAGAAAGTTAAATTTGAAGGGGCTTCTTACCTTTTAAAATGATTCTTACATGAAATTTTATAAGGTTTTGACAACCCTTCAAATCAATATGCAAACAAATAATTGTTGCCCTCCTCCAAACTCATGCTTATTGGTTTACATAAGTCTAGAATAAAATCGCAAAATGAATGCTTGCATCTTTTTGGTATTTAGTAGATGGTTGAGCATTAACATCTTTACTAACCATTATAATGAATATATTTTGGTCTTTCACAACCTTAATAAAATTTATGTCTATATGATCTCCATGTTTACCTCCGAGTTATGTGGTTTATTCCCATTTTCTCTTTTCAAGTCACCTTCATCTAGGCCTCTAATGATTCTTAATTACACAAACAACTTTGATCTTATTTAGTTTTTATAAGTATAGGAATGAACCTTCCTTAGCTAATTTTAGGATATTTCAACACGACATTCTTCCTAATGAATCAAAAGGTAACTTATCCAAATTCAATGTCAACATCAACAATTTCAAATGTTGTATAAATTTGGCTAGTGTTTCTATAAAGCCCAGGCTTACCCAAATCAATGCTCAAAGCTCAATTTGATCGAGATTCAAGTTAGATTGGTGTTTGAGGGCTCGATGAAAATAATTTTATTTTATATAACGAATAAATAAATGAATAAAATAAGATTATTCTATTAGTTTTTTAAAAAAAGTAATATCAGGTTGGCCTATTACCATAACTAAATTTAACATCTCTCTTAGATCTGAAATTTGAGAGAAGCTCATTCATTTGAAATAAAAATCAATTAGACATTAGGCATTTCAAAAAGAAATTGGATATAACCTTAGCCAACGTGGGGTGGATTATGGCTTTTCCTGGTACTTGGGTAAGATTCAACAATAATATGATTTATATAATACCATAATCCAAGTTTTTAAAAGAATAATATAGATAAAAGAAAATCACCATTTAAATTTAATAATTTTCTTGTTAATGTTACAGATTCTGAAGCAACAACCATTAAAGGTACAAACATTGAGTCTCCCTTTGTAATTGTGTCATAGAAAGATGAATGCTTCAAAATTTTCTAATATTGAGACAACAATTAAATTTTCTTCAAGTGTCCCCTCAGGATAACATGTTAAAAACAAGATAGGAAAATTTTCCTAAACCATATATGAAAGCTTTTGGTATTTGTAACTTCCTGATTAAGTAGAATCAAGAACAAATTAGTTAGAAAAGGTATGAACACCAAGTGCTTTCTTTTGATATCATTATTAATGGCGAGCCAACCTCCATTTTAAAGTATGCACAAGGTCTAAGACACGTGGTCCTTTCTCTCCTTATTTGTTCTTAATATGCATGAAAGTTCTACTTATTTTTCCTTTCCATAAGTATTTCAAATTCCAAGGAATTCAAGTATCATTTTAAATGCAAAGCTGTAAACTTCTTTAATTTGTCTTTTGTTGATGATTCACTATCATTTTGCAAATCTAACGAGGCTTCAATCTCATGTTTCACTGAAGCTTATCATAGTTATAATGCAGAACCTCAAATGATAGTTAAGAATTTAAGAAACTAGAAGTACTAGTTTAGATACTTGAAGTTTTTAAAGAATTTATAATGCAGATCCTCAAGCAAAAGGACAATGAAAAATAGAAAGAAATTCAATATATAGATAATAGTAAGAAATTCTTTTTTTAAGTACGACAACTATCATCCTCTTAGTCCCTTTTAAAACTACATGCCCTTTATTATTATTACTAAAGTTCTTGAAGTTGACACTAAGGTTGTAACCGTAATTCATAACAATCGTTGGCAACGGTTGATGAAGATGTCCACACAGCTTAACAACATTAGGAGCAATCTTTCTATACCAACCGAAATTGATGGAGGATCGTGTCGGATTATGTAATATTATTTGGAAAGATTGTATAGTTATAGAAATAATATAAATCCCTAATTTCTGGGGATTAGAATACGATACAGATTTCCCTATACTTTAGGGAGTTTGTTACTATATTTAGGTTAGACAATTGTATATATAAACTAAGGCTGTAACTTAAGTGAGATGAGACAGAAATTTATTCTTCTATGTTAATATTCGACATGGTATCAGAGCTGTTGACTCTTTCCTACTAAAACTCTGATTTTTTTTCTTCTCATACCAACTAAGATGCATCTCCACTGTTCCTCTCATCGCCCTAGCCTTCTCTCTCATATTTCCCTATTCTTTTTTTGTTCTTATCCTTAGTCTTATTCAATCAATCATGTCAGAATCGCCCAAAAGTTTTGCCGAAATCACAGCCCCGCTTTCAAAAATACTGCTACAGCTATAACTGGAGATTTGCAGAACATTCAAGCTACGTACCGATTGAATGGGAAGAATTATCTGAAGTGGTCACAATTGGTCTACACTTTCCTAAAGGTAAGAGGAAAATTGAGCCATTTAATGGGCAAAGGTCCTTCACAAGACAATCCTAAATTTACGGCGTGGGATGAACAAGACTCCATAGTAATGTCCTATTTATGGAACTCGATGCTGCCAGAGATTAGTGACACATGTATGTTTCTCGGAACTGCCAAGGAGATTTGGGAAGCTATTTGGTAGACATATTCTAAGGTTAATGATGCTGCACAGATCTACGAGATTAAGACGAAAGTTTTAGCAACTAAACAGGAGACTCAAATTATTACTGAATATTCGAGTCTATTATAAAGCTTATGGCAAGAGTTGGATCATTATCAATGCATCCAAATGCGTTATAGTGAAGATGCAACAATTCTGAAGCGTTTTCTGAAAAAAATCGTATTTATGAGTTTTTGGCAGGATTAAAAGTGGAATTTGATGCTGAAAGGGTGCAGATTTTAGGAAAACCAGACCTACCATCTCTAAATGAGATGATCTCTATTATATGCGCGAAAGCGGGACGTCAAAATTTTATGCTTGAACCTTAAGGAGGAGATGGTTCTGCACTCATTACCAAGGCCACAGAGTTGAAAGAGGCAAACAATCCTACGTTAGTTACTAGAGGGGACTCATCTAAACCATTTAACTAAGAATTCCTATTCTGCACATACTGCAAAAAGCATCGGCTCACCAAGGAGAAATGTGGGAAACTTTATGGCAAGCCCAATCGAAGTGGGAATGACTGAAGTCAGGCACATATGTTGAGCACTTCGTCGACTAATGAAGAAAATTCCAAAAACTATGTCCTTGAGTTTAATACCAAAGAAATTGCGAAACTAAAAATATATGTGGAGTCCTTTGAGAAGCCAACCTCAACAGGTACTTGTTCATTGGCATTTTCAGGTATTTCTTCTTCCTCTAATACTAATGTCTCAGAAAGAAATTCTCCTCCCATGTAAGTGATTGATTCCAGAGCAACTGACCATATGACTTGTTCCTCTAAACATTTTATCTCTTATAACCCCAGCTGTAGCCATAAAAAGATCACAATAGCTGATGAATCCATCACCACCGTAGTTGGCCAAGGGGATATATACATAAACAAAGACCTTACACTAAGAAATGTTCTCTATGTTCCAAAGCTATTTGCAAGCCTTATTTCCATTCAAAAATTAACCACAGATTCAAATTACAGTATAATCTTTTTTCCTTCACATTGTATCTTTTAGGAGCTAGGCACGGAGAAGATGATTGGATGTGCTAGTCAAATGGACAGCCTCTATTTCTTGGAAAAACAACACAGTATATCAAAAGTTGGAAAACCTTTATCTACATCCTTCTTTTCCGAATCTGTCATGTCAAACCAAGATAAAATTTGGCTTCAAAATCATCATTTATGTCACCCATCTTTTAGAATTCTCAAGTTAATGTTTCCTTCTTTATTTAAAGGTCTTGTGTCCAAAATTTTTCATTGTGATGATTGTGAACTCGCCAAGCACAAACGTGCTTCCTTTCCAATAAGCAATAAAAAAACCTTTGTTCCTTTTTCTCTCATTTATAATGATATTTGGGGACCTTCTACTATCCCAAATGTTTCCGGTGCTAGGTGGTTTGTTTCATTTATTGATGATTGTACCCGAGTTACTTGGCTTTACCTTTTAAAAATAGATTTGATGTTAGTACTAGTTTTCCTAATTTCTACGACATGATCAATACTTAGTTTGATGTAAAAATTAAGAAATTTCTATCAGACAGTGCCAAGAACTATTTCAATCAAACCCTCTCTCCATTTTTTCAGAAAACATGAATTATTCACGAGTCCTCATCTGTTACCACCCTACAATTAAACGGTGTAGCTGAGCGAAAAAATAGACATCTCCTAGAGATCACTAGAGCATTGTTGTTTCACAAAAATGTTCCCAAACAATACTAGGGTGAAGTAGTATTAACTGCTGCCTATCTTATTAACCAACTTCCAACACGTGTCCTTGGGTTCAAAAGTCCAATTGATATTCTCACAAAAATTTTTCCAAATTTTTTTGTTTCAAATAGTCGTATACCTTGAATCTTTGGTTGTGTTGCATTTGTTCATGTTCATTCTCACAACAAAAGCAAATTAGACCCACGTGCTCTTTGATGCATTTTTATTGGATATTCCTCCACACAAAAGGGTTATAAATGCTTTCATTCACCTTCTAAAATTTTTTTTATCTCAGCTAATGTTACTTTTGTTGAAAATGAACCTTTTTTCAGCACAATTATCTTAAGGGGAGACCATGAGTAAAAATAAAGCAAATGATATGTTTCTTCTTGATCCTAGTTTTATTCAACCTATATCGATAACCGTACCTGAATCCACTTCTCCCTTAATTGAGTCAGCCTCATTTGTTGAAATGATGAAAGATAAAGGAAATCAAGATAACATACAGCCACTGCAAGTTTATTCTAGGAGGAGATACCAATCTCTCGACCAGCACAAGTCCAGTCTCCCATTCGTGTTGTTGCTCAAATTCCAAAAATCACTCTCAAACCAACTGACAATGTCACACTAGGTGGTGAGCCAAGTGTTGAGCCATTTGAACCAGCAGACGTACAAAAAAAAAACAGGTACTAAAGACCTACCAATTACACTTAGGAAAGGAATAACAACATGCATAAAACATCCACTGTCTTTTTTCATGTCTTATCAGAATCTATCTCAAAAACATAAAGCTTTCCTAACCAATCGCCATACAATTCCTGTTGGACCCCGAACTTTTCTTGAAAGTTAGAATTATTAAATGAGAATTTGTTGGCGTTTAGTCATGAGTAAAAAT
>JAOTJB010335665.1:0-12906 GCA_027123815.1 Erythroxylum minutifolium
CACCAAAACTGCCTTGCGATTGTGTCAATGGACTATTTTACCCCAACGAAGGTGTGCCAATGGGCTTTTCTTCTCACCGAAAGTGACTTGCCGCCATGCCAACTGGTTATTTTGCCCATCGAAGGTTTACCAACGTGCTGGTTTTTCCACCGAAAGTGCCCAATAGGTTGTTTTTCCCAACGAAGTTGCCCACAGGCTATTTTTCTCAATGAAAGTGCCTTGCAGCTGTGCCAACGGGCTATTTTGGCCACCAAAGATGTGCCAACGGGCTGTTTTGCCCCCTGAAGGTGTGGCCAAGGGTTGTTTTCCCACCCAAGTTGCCCAACGGGCTGTTTTTCCCACCGAAACAACCTTGCGGCCGTGCCAACAGGGTCCTTAGCCTCCGAAGGTTTGCCAACAGGCTGTTTTTTTACCGAAAGTGCCCAACGGGCTATTTTTCCCACCGAAGGTGCCTAACGAGTTGTTTTTCCCACCAAAAGTACGTTTCAGCCTTGACAACGGGTTGTTTTTCACACCGAAGTTTCCCAACAAGCCAGTTTTCCCACCAAAAATGCCTTGCAGCTGTGCCAACGGGTTGCTTTGCTCACCAAAGGGGTGGCAACAGGCTGTTTTTCCCACCAAAGTTACCCAACAGGCTGTTTTTCCCGCCCAAAGTACCTTGCGGCAGTGCCAACGGGTTGCTTTGCCGACCGAAGGTTTGCTAATGGGCTATTGTTCCACCAAAAGCGCCCAATGGGATGTTTTTACCACCGAAGCACCCACAGGCTGTTTTTCCCATCGAAAGTGCCTTGTGACCTTGCAAACGTGCAGTTTTGCCCATCGAAGGTGTGCCAACGGGCTGTTCTTGCCACAGAAGGTGTGCCAATGGGTTGTTTCTCCCACCGAAAGAGCCCAAGGGGCTATTTTCCTACCGAAAGTGCCTTGGGGCTATGCCAGCTGGCTGTTTTACCCACCGAAGGTGCGCCAACAGGCTGTTTTCCACCAAAAGCACCTTACGATCATGTCAACGGACTATTTTACCCCAAAAAAGGAGTGTCAACGGGCCATTCTTCTCACCGAAAGTGACTTGCAGCCATGCCAACGGGCTGTTTTGCCCATCGAAGGTTTGTCAACGTGCTGTTTTTTCCACCAAAAGTGTCTATCGGGTTGTTTTTCCCATCGAAGGCACCCACAGGCTATTTTTCCCACTGAAAGTGCCTTGTAGCTGTGCCAACGGGCTATTTTGGCCACAGAAGATGTGCCAACGGGCCATTTTTTCCACCGAAGGTGCTCAACGGGCTGTTTTTCCCATCAAAAGTGCCATGCGATTGTGTCAACCGACTATTTTAACCTACCGAAGGTGTGCTAACGGGCTATTCCTCTCACCAAAAGTGACTTTGGCCGTGCCAATGGGCCGTTTTGCCCACCGAAGGGTTGCCAACGGGCTATTTTCTCCACCGAAAGAGCCATACGGGCTGTTTTTCTCATCGAAGGCGCCCACAAGTCATTTTTCCCACCGAAAGTGCCTTGCAGTCGTGCCAACAGGCTATTTTGGACACTGAAGATGTGCCAACGGGCTGTTTTGTCCCCCGATGGTGTGCCAATGGGTTGTTTTTCCCACCAAAGTTTCCCAACGGGCTGTTTTTCCCACCGAAAGTACCTTGCGGCCGTGCCAACAGGTTGCTTTGCCCACTGAAAGTTGTCAACGGGCTGTTTTTTGCACCGAAAGTGCCAACCAAAGTGCCCAATAGGCTATTTTTCCCACCGAAAGTGCGTTGTGGCCGTTCCAATGGGCTGTTTTTCCCATTGAAGGTGCCCAACGGGCTGTTTTTTTGACCGAATGTGACTTACAGCCGTGTCAATGGGGTGTTTTACCCATTGAAGGTGTGCCATTGGGCTGTTTTTCCCACCGAAAGAGCCCAAAGGGTTGTTTTCCCACCGAAAGTGCCTTGCGGCCGTGCCAACGAGCAGTTTTTCCATCCCAAGGTGTGCCAATGGGTTGTTTTTCCCACTGAAAGTGCCTTGCGGCTATGCCAACGTGTTGTTTTACCCACCGAAGGTGTGCCAACGGGCTGTTTTCCCACAGAAAGTGCCTTGCGGGCGTGCCAACGGGCTGTTTTGCCCACTGAAGATTTCCAACGGGCTGTTTTTCCACCGAAAGTGCACAACCTCTTGTTTTTCCCACCAAAGGTGCCCAACGGGCTATTTTTCCTACTAAAAGTGCCTTGTGACCGTGCCAAGGGGTTGTTTGCCCCACCAAAGGTGTGCCAACAGGCTATTTTTCCCACCGAAAGTGGGCAATGGGCTGTTTTTCCCACCGAAAGTGACTTACGACCGTGCCAACGGGCTATTTTGGCCACTGAAGATGTGCCAACGAGCTGTTTTTACCACCGAAGGAGCCCAACGGGCTATTTTTCCAACTGAAAGTGACCAACGATAGTGTCAACGGGCTGTTTTACCCACTGAAGGTGTGCCAATGGACTGTTTCTCCCACCGCAAGTGCCCAATGGGCTATTTTTCCCACCGAAAGTGCCTTGCGGCTGTGCCAACAGGCAGTTTTTCCCTCCCAAGCTGTGCCAACGGGTTGTTTTTCCCACCAAAAGTGCCTTGTGGCTGTGCCAACTGGCTGTTTTACCCACCGAACGTGTGCCAACGGGTTGTTTTTCCCAGCAAAGTTACCCAATGGGCTATTTTTCCAACAAAAAGTGCCTTCCAACCGTGCCAACAGGCTGTTTTGCTAACCAAAGGTTTGCCAACGGGCTATTTTTCCCATCAAAAGTGCCCAAAAGGCTATTTTCCCACCGAAAGTGCTAGCCGTGCCAACAGGCTGTTTTTACCACTGAAGGTGTCCAACGGGCTGTTTTACCCACCGAAAGTGCCTTGAGGCCGTGCCAACGGGCTGTTTTCCTGACTGAAGTTGCTCAACGGGCTATTTTACCTACCGAAGGTTTGCCAACGGGCTGTTTTTCCCTTCGAAAGTGCCCAACGGGCTGTTTTTCCCACCTAAGGCGCCCACAGGCTGTTTTTCCCACTGAAAGTGCCTTGCAACCGTGCCAACGGGCTGTTTTGACCGTCGAAGATGTACCAATGGGCTGTTTTGCCCTTGAAGGTGTGCCAACGGGTTGTTTTTCCGACAAAAGTTACCCAACAGGCTGTTTTTCCCACCGAAAGTACCTTGTGGCCGTGCCAATAGGTTGCTTTGCCACCGAAGGTTTCCTAATGGGTTATTTTTCCAGGGAAAGTTCCAACGGGCTGTTGTTCCCACCGAAAGTGCTTTGCGGTCATGCCAGCTTGCAGTTTTCCCCACCAAAGGTGTGCCATTGGGATGTTTTTCCTATAGAAGGTGTACCAATGGGTTGTTTTTCCCACTGAAAGAGCCCACGGTGCTATTTTTCCCACCGAAAGTCCCTTGCAGCCGTGTCAACGGGTGGATTTTCCCTCCCAAGGCGTGCCATCGGCTTATTTTTCCCACCGAAAGTGCCTTGCGACCATGCCAACGGGCTGTTTTACCTACCGAAGGTGCTCCAATGGGCTATTTTCCCACCAAAAGTGCCTTGCGATTGTGTCAACGGACTATTTTACCCCAATGAAGGTGTGCCAACGGGTTGTTCTTCTCACCGAAAGTGCCTTGCAGCCGTGCAAACGGGCAATTTTTCCCTCCCAAGCTGTGCCAACGGGTTGTTTTTCCCATCAAAGTTGCCCAATGGGCTATTTTTCCAACCAAAAGTTCCTTGCGGCCGTGCCAACGAGCTGTTTTGCCAACTGAAGGTTTGCCAAGGGGCTATTTTTCCATCGAAACTGCCCAATAGGCTATTTTTTCCACCGAAGGTGCCCAATGAGCTGTTTTTCCCACCAAAAGTGCCTTGCAGCCGTGCCAACGGGCTGTTTTTCCCACCGAAGGTGCCCAACAGGTTGTTTTTACCACCGAAAGTGCCCAACAGGCTGTTGTTCCCACTGAAAGTGCCTTGCGACTGTGCCAATAGGTAGTTTTACCCACTGAAGGTGTTGCAACGGGCTATTTTTCCCACCAAAAGTGGCTTGTGGCCGTTCCAACGGACTATTTTTCCCACCAAAGGTGCCTAGCGGGCTGTTTTCCCCACCGAAAGTGCCTTGCGGTCGTGCCAACGGGCTGTTTTGCCCAACGAAGGTGTGCCAACGAACTGTTTTTCCCACCAAAGGTGCCCAACGTGTTGTTTTTCCCACCGAAAGTGCCAACAGGCTGTTTGTCCTAATGAAACTGTGCCAGCGGGCTGTTTTTCCCACCAAAGGTGTGCCAATTGGCTATTTTTACCCCCGAAGGTACCCAACGGGCTGTTTTCCCACCAAAAGTGCCTTACGGACCTGTCAACGGGCTGCTTTTCCCATCGAAGGTGTGCTAACGGGCTGTTTTTCCCACCGAAAGAGCTCAAGGGGCTGTTTTCCCACCGAAAGTGCCTTGCGGCCGTACCAACGGGCGGATTTTCCCTCCCAAGGTGTGCCAACGGGTTGTTTTTCCCATCGAAAGTGCCTTGCGGCTATGCCAACGGGCTGTTTTACCCACCGCAGGTGTGGCAACGGGATGTTTTCCCACCGAAAGTGCCTTGCGATTGTGTCAACGGACTATTTTACCCCAACGAAGGTGTGCCAACGGGCTATTCTTCTCACTAAAAGTGACTTGCGGCCATGCCAAAGGGTTGTTTTGCCCGCCGAAGGTTTGTCAATGTGCTATTTTTTCCACCGAAAGTGCCCAACGGGTTGTTTTTCCCATCGAAGGTGCCGAAAGGCTGTTTTTCCCATCGAAAGTGCCTTGCAGCCGTGCCAATGGGCTGTTTTGGCCGCCGAAGATGTACCAACGGGCTGTTTTTACCACCAAAGGTACCCAACGGGCTATTTTTCCCATCGAAAGTGCCATGCGATCGTGTTAACGGACAATTTTACCCTAACAAAGGTGTGCCAATGGGCTGTTCTTCTCACCGAAAGTGATTTTTGACCGTGCCAACGGCTGTTTTACACACCCAAGGCTTGCCAACGGGTTGTTTTTCCCACTGAAAGTGGCCAACAGGCTGTTTTTCCCACCGAAAGTGCCTAACAGGTTGTTTTTCCCACTGAAAGTGACTTACGGCAGTGCCAATGGGCTATTTTGGCCACCGAAGATGTGCCAACGAGCTGTTTTTACCATTGAAGGTGCCCAACGGGCTGTTTTTCCAACCGAAAGTGACCTACGGCCGTGTCAACGGGCTGTTTTACCTACCGAAGGTGTGCCAATGGGCTGTTTCACCCACTGAAAGTGCCCAATGGGCTATTTTTCCCATTGAAAGTGCCTTGCAGCTATGCCAACAGGTAGTTTTTCCCTCCCAAGCTATGCCAATGGGTTGTTTTTCCCACCAAAAGTGCCTTGTGGCTGTGCTAACTAGCTGTTTTACCCACCGAACGTGTGCCAACGGGTTGTTTTTCCCACCGAAGTTGCCCAATGGGCTCTTTTTCCAACCAAAAGTGCCTTGCGGCTGTGCCAACTGGCTGTTTTGCTAACTGAAGGTTTGCCAATGGGCTGTTTTTCCCATCGAAAGTGCCCAATAGGCTATTTTTCCTACCGAAGGTGCCCAACGGGCTATTTTTCCCACCAAAAGTGCCTTGCAGCTGTGCCAATGGGCTGTTTTTACCACTGAAGGTGCCCAACGGGCTATTTTTCCCATCAAAAATGCCTTGGGGCTGTGCCAACGAGCTGTTTTTTCCTCCAACAGTGCCCAACGGGTTGTTTTTCCCACCGAAGGCACCCACAGGCTATTTTTCCCACCGTAAGCACCTTGCAGCCGTGCCAACAGGCTGTTTTGGCCACCAAATATGTGCCAAGGGGCTGTTTTGCCCCCGAAGGTGTGCCAACGGGCTGTTTTCCCCACCAAAGTTGCCCAACAGGCTATTTTTCCCACTGAAAGTACCTTGCGGCCGTGCCAACGGGTTGCTTTGCCACTGAAGGTTTGCCAACATGCTGTTTTTCCACCGAAAGTTCCCAACGGGCTGTTTTTCTTGCCGAAAGTGCCTTGCAGCCGTGCCAACTTGCAGTTTTGCCCCTTGAAGGTGTGCCAATGAGCTGTTTTTCCCATAGAAGGTGTGCCAATGTGATGTTTTTCCCACTGAAAGAGCCCAAGGGGTTATTTTTCCCATCAAAAGTCCATTGTCGGCGGTGTCAACGGGTGGTTTTTCCCTCCCAAGGTGTGCCATCGGGTTATTTTTCCCAGCAAAAGTGCCTTGTAGCTATGCCAACGGGCTGTTTTACCCACCGAACGTGCGCCAACGGGCTATTTTCCCACCAAAAGTGCCCTGCGATCGTGTCAACGGACTATTTTACCCCAACGAAGGTGTGCCAATGGGCTATTCTTCTCACCGAAAGTGCCTTGCGACCTTGCAAATGGGCGATTTTTCCCTCCCAAGCATTGCCAATGGGTTGTTTTTCCCACGGACAGTGCTTTGTGGCTGTGCCAACTGGTTGTTTTACCCATTGAAGGTGTGCCAACAGGTTGTTTTTCCCACCGAAGTAGCCCAATGGGCTATTTTTCCAACCAAAAGTTCCTTGGGGTCGTGCCAACGAGCTGTTTTGCCAACTGAAGGTTTGCCAAGGGGGCTATTTTTCCATCGCAAGTGCCCAATAGGCTATTTTTCCCACCAAAGGTGCCCAACGAGCTGTTTTTCCCATCGAAAGTGCCTTGCAGCCATGCCAATGGGCTATTTTTCCCACCGAAGGTGCCCAACAGGCTGTTTTTACCACCGAAAGTGCCCAACGGGCCATTGTTCCCGTCGAAAGTGGCTTGCGACTCTGCCAATAGGCAGTTTTACCCACCGAAGGTGTTGCAGCGGGCTGTTTTTCCCACCGAAAGTGGCTTGTGGCTGTTCCAACGGACTATTTTTCCCATTGAAGGTGCCCAGCGGGATGTTTTTCCCACCGAAAGTGCATTGCGATCTTGTCAACGGGCTGTTTTACCCATCGAAGGTGTGCCAACGGACTGTTTTTCCCACCGAAGGTGCCCAACGTGTTGTTTTTCCCACTGAAAGTGCCAACGGGCTTTTTGTCCTAATGAAACTGTGCCAGTGGGCTGTTTTTCCCACCGAAGGTGTGCCAATTGGCTATTTTTGCCCCGGAAGGTACCCAACGGGTTGTTTTCCCACCGAAAGTGCCTTACAAACGTGTCAACAGGCTCTTTTGCACACCAAAGGTGAGCCAACCGCTGTTTTTCCCATCGAAGGTGCCCAATGGGCTGTTTTAGCCATCGAATGTGACTTACGACCGTGTCAACGGGCTGTTTTACCCACCGAAGGTGTGCCAACGGGCTGTTTTTCCCACCGAAAGAGCCCAAGGGGCTATTATCCCACTGAAAATACCTTGCGACCGTGCCAACGGGCAAATTTTCCCTCCTAAGGTGTGCCAATTAGATGTTTTTCCCCCCCAAAGTGCCTTGCAGCTATGCCAACAGTCTGTTTCACCCACCGCAGGTGTGCCAACGGGCTATTTTCCCACCGAAAGTGCCTTGCGAATGGACTATTTTATCACAACGAAGGTGTGCTAACGGGCTGTTCTTCTCACCGAAAGTGACTTGTGGCCATGCCAAAGGGCTGTTTTGCTCAATGAAGGTTTGTCAACATGCTTTTTTTCCACCGAAAGTGCCCAATGGGCTGTTTTTCCCATCAAACGTGCCCACAGGCTGTTTTTCCCACCAAAAGTGCCTTGCAGCTATGCCAACGGGCTGTTTTGGCTGCCGAAGATGTGCCAACGGGCTATTTTTCCCACCAAAGGTGCCCAACGGGCTATTTTTCCCATCGAAAGTGCCATGCGATCGTGTCAACTGACAATTTTACCCTAACGAAGGTGTCCCAACGTGCTGTTCTTCTTAACAAAAGTGATTTTTGGCCGTGCCAACGGGCTGTTTAGCCCACCGAAGGCTTGCCAACGGGCTGTTTTCTACACCGAAAGTGCCCAACGAGTTGTTTGTCCCACGGAAGGTGCCTGTAGGCCATTTTTCCCTCTGAAAGTGGCTTACAGCCGAGCCAACGGGCACTTTTGGCCACCGAAGATGTGCCAACGGGCTATTTTGCCCCCCAAAGGTGTGCCAACGGGTTGTTTTTCCCATCAAAGTTGCCCAACAGGCTATTTTTCCAACCGAAAGTTCCCTGCGGCCATGCCAACAGGTTCCTTTGCCCACTGAAGGTTTGCCAACGAGCTATTTTTCCACCGAAAGTGCCCAATGGGCTGTTTTTCCCATCGAAGGTGCCCAACGGGCTGTTTTTACCACCGAAGTTGCCCAATAGGCTATTTTCCCACCAAAAGTGCATTGCGGCCATGCCAATGGGCTACTTTGCCCACCAAAGGTGTGCCATCGAGCTGTTTTGCCCCTCGAAGGTGTGCCAATGGGCTGTTTCACTCACCGAAAGTGCCCAATGGGCTATTTTTCCCACTGAAAGTGCCTTGCGGCTGTGCCAACAGGTAGTTTTTCCATCCCAAGCTGTGCCAACAGGTTGTTTTTCCCACCGAAAGTGCCTTGTGGCTGTGCCAACGTGCTGGTTTACCCATCGAATGTGTGCCAACGGGTTGTTTTTCCCACTGAAGTTGCCCAATGGGCTGTTTTTCCAACCAAAAGTGCCTTGCGGCCGTGCCAACTGGCTGTTTTGCTAATCAAAGGTTTGCCAACGAGTTGTTTTTCCCATCGAAAGTGCCCAATAGGCTATTTTTCCCACCGAAAATGCCTTGTAGCCGTGCCAATAGGCTGTTTTTACCACCGAAGGTGCCCAACGGGCTGTTTTTCCCACCGAAAGTGCCTTGCGGCCATGTGAACGGGCATTTTTGGCAACAGAAGTTGCCCAGCAGGCTATTTTTCCCACCAACGGTGTGCCAATTGGCTATTTTTACCCCTGAAGGTACCCAATGGGCCGTTTTCCCACCGAAAGTGCCTTACGGACGTGTCAACGGGCTGTTTTTCCCACTAAAGGTATGCCAACGGGCTGTTTTTCCCACCGAAAGAGCCGAAGGGGCTGTTTTCCCACCGAAAGTGTCTTGCGGCCGTGCCAACGGGTCTATTTTCCCTCCTAAGGTGTGCCAACGGATTGTTTTTCCCATCAAAAGTGCCTTGCGGTTATGCCAACCGGTTGTTTTACCCACTGCAGGTGTGCCAACGGGCTGTTTTCCCACTGAAAGTGCCTTGCGATCGTGTCAACGGACTATTTTACCCCAACGAAGGTGTGCCAACGGGCTGTTCTTCTCACTGAAAGTGACTTGCAACCATGCCAAAGGGCTGTTTTGCCCACCGAAGGTTTGCCAACGTGCTGTTTTTTCCACCGAATGTGCCCAACGTTTTGTTTTTCCCATCGAAGATGCCGACAGGCTATTTTTCCCACCAAAAGTGCCTGGCAACTATGCCAACAGGGTGTTTTGGCCTCCAAAGATGTGCCAACGGGTTGTTTTTCCCACCGAAGGTGCCCAATGGGCTATTTTTCCCATCGAAAGTGCCATGCGATCGTGTTAACGGGCAATTTTACCCCCACAAAGGTGTGCCAACGGGTTGTTCTTCTCACCGAAAGTGATTTTTGGTTGTGCCAACTGCTGTTTTACCCACCTAA
Organism: Erythroxylum minutifolium; assembly: GCA_027123815.1. Lineage (NCBI taxonomy): Eukaryota > Viridiplantae > Streptophyta > Magnoliopsida > Malpighiales > Erythroxylaceae > Erythroxylum > Erythroxylum minutifolium. The sequence goes on from JAOTJB010335665.1 coordinate 9,562, forward strand.
GGCTTGCCAACGGGCTGTTTTTCCCACCGAAAGTTCCTAACAGGCTATTTTTCCCGCTAAAATTGACTTACGGCCATGCCAACGGGCTATTTTTGCCACCGAAGATGTGCCAACGAGTTGTTTTCACCACCGAAGGTGCCCAACGGGCTGGTTTTCCAACTGAAAGTGACCTACGGTCGTGTCAACGGGCTGTTTTACCCACCGAAGGTGTGCCAATGGGCTGTTTCACCCACCGAAAGTGCCCAATGGGCTATTTTTCCCACTGAAAGTGCCTTGCGGCTGTGCCAACAGGTAGTTTTTCCCTCCCAAGCTGTGCCAACGGGTTGTTTTTCCCACCGAAAGTGCCTTGTGGCTGTGCCAACGGGCTGTTTTACCCACTGAACGTGTGCCAACGGGTTGTTTTTCCCACCAAAGTTGCCCAATGGGCTATTTTTCCAACCAAAAGAGCCTTGCGGCCGTGCCAACTGGCTATTTTGCTAACCGAAGGTTTGCCAACGGGCTATTTTTCCCATCGAAAGTGCCCAATAGGCCATTTTTCCCACCGAAGGTGCCCAATGGGCTATTTTTCCCACCAAAAGTGCCTTACAGCCGTGCCAACGGGCTGTTTTTACCATCAAAGGTGCCTAATGGGCTGTTTTTCCCACCGAAAGTGCCTTGCAGTCGGCCAACGGGTTGTTTTTCGACCGAAGTCGGCCAACGGGTTGTTTTACCTACCGAAACTTTGCCAACGGGCTGTTTTTCCCTCCAAAAGTGCCCAACAGGCTGTGTTTCCCAATGAAGACACCCACAGGCTGTTTTTCCCACTGTAAGTACCTTGCAACCGTGCCAACGGGCTGTTTTGGCCACTGAATATGTGCCAAGGGGCTGTTTTACCCCCGAAGGTGTGCCAACGGGCTATTTTCCCACCAAAGTTGCCCAAAAGGCTATTTTTCCCACTGAAAGTACCTTGTGGCCATGCCAACAGGTTGCTTTGCCACCGAAGGTTTGCCAACGTGCTGTTTTTCCATCGAAAGTTTCCAACGAGCTGTTTTTTCCACCGAAAGTGCCTTGTAGCCGTGTCAACGGGCTATTTTTCCCATACAAGGTGCCCAACGGGCTGTTGTTCCAATCGAAAGTGCCTTGTGGTCGTGCCAATTTGTAGTTTTGCCCACCGAAGGTGGGCCAACGGGCTGTTTTTCCCACAGAAGGTGTGCCAATGTGCTATTTTTTCCACCAAAAGGGCCCAAGGGGCTGTTTTTCCCATCAAAAGTCCCTTGTGGCTGTGTCAGCGGGTGTTTGTTCCCTCCCAAGGTGTGCCATCGGGTTATTTTTCCCACTGAAAGTGCCTTGCAGCTATGCCAATGGGCTGTTTTACCCACCAAAGGTGCGCCAAAGGCTATTTTCCCACCGAAAGTGCCTTGCGACTCTGCCAATAGCAGTTTTACCCATCGAAGGTGTTACAACAAGATGTTTTTCCCACCGAAAGTGGCTTGTGGCCGATCCAACTGACTATTTTTCCCACCGAAGGTGCCCAGCGGGATGTTTTTCCCACCGAAAGTGCCTTGCGTTCGTGCAAACGGGCTGTTTTACCCATCGAAGGTGTGCCAACGGACTGTTTTTCCCACAGAAGTGCCCAACGTGTTGTTTTTCCCACCGAAAGAGCCAACGGGCTGTTTGTCCTAATGAAACTGTGCCAGCGGGCTATTTTTCCCACCGAAGGTGTGCCAATTGGCTATTTTTACCCCCCGAAGGTACCTAACGGGCTGTTTTCCCACTGAAAGTGCCTTACAAACGTATCAACGGGCTCTTTTGCACACCAAAGCTGAGCCAACGACTGTTTTTCCCATTGAAGGTGACCAATGTGCTGTTTTACCCATCGAATGTGACTTACGGTCGTGTCAACAGGCTATTTTACCCACCGAAGGTGTGCCAACGGGCTATTTTTCCCACCGAAAGAGCCCAAGGGGCTGTTTTCCCATTGAAAATACCTTGCGGTCGTGCCAACGGGCAAATTTTCCCTCCCAAGGTGTGCCAATGGGATGTTTTTCCCCCCAAAAGTGCCTTGCGGCTATGCTAAAGGGTTGTTTTACCCACCGCAGGTGTGCTAACAGGCTGTTTTCCCACCGAAAGTGCCTTACGAACGGACTATTTTCCCAAAACGAAGGTGTGCCAACGGGTTGTTCTTCTCACCGAAAGTGACTTGTGGCCATGCCAAAGGGCTGTTTTGCCCATTGAAGGTTTGCCAACGTGCTATTTTTTCCACCGAAAGTGCCCAATGGGCTGTTTTTCCCATCGAAGGTGCCCACAGGCTGTTTTTCCCACCAAAAGTGCCTTGCAGCTGTGTCAACGGGCTGTTTTGGCTACCGAAGATGTGCCAATGGGCTGTTTTTCCCATCAAAGGTGCCCAATGGGCTATTTTTCCCATCGAAAATGGCATGAGATCGTGTCAATAGACAATTTTACCCTAACGAAGGTGTGCCAACGTGCTGTTCTTCTCAACAAAAGTGATTTTCGGCCGTGGCAAAGGGCTGTTTAGCCCGCTGAAGGCTTGCCAATGGGCTGTTTCTGCACCGAAAGTGCCCAACGGGTTATTTTTCCCACAGAAGGTGCCCGCAGGCCATTTTTCCCACCGAAAGTGGCTTGCAGCCGAGCCAACGGGAAGTTTTGGCCATCGAAGATGTGCCAACGGGCTATTTTCCCCCCAAAGGTGTGCCAACGGGTTGTTTTTCCCACCAAAGTTGCCCAACAGGCTATTTTTGCAATTGAAAGTTCCCTGCGGCCGTGCCAACAGGCTGCTTTGCCCACTGAAGGTTCGCCAACAGGCTATTTTTTCCATCAAAAGTGCCCAACAGGCTATTTTTCCCACCGAAGATGCCTAACGGGCTATTTTTCCCACTGAAAGTACGTTGTGGCTGTGCCAACGGGCTGTTTTTCCCACCGAAGTTACGCAACAGGCTGTTTTTCCCACCAAAAGTGCCTTGCGGCTGTGCCAATGGGCTACTTTGCCCACCAAAGGTGTGCCAACGTGCTGTTTTTCCCCCTGAAGGTGTGCCAACGGGCTGTTTTTCCCACCAAAGTTACCCAAAAGGCTGTTTTTCCCACCAGAACTGCCTTGCGACTGTGCCAATAGATTGCTTTGCCCACCAAAGGTTTGCCAACGGGTTGTTTTTCCTACCAAAAGTGCGTTGTGGCCGTGCCAACGGGATGTTTTTCCCACCGAAGTTACCCAATGGGCCATTTTTCCCACCAAAAGTGCCTTATGGCCATGCCAACGGGGTGTTTTTCTCATCAAAGGTGTGCCAATGAGCTGTTTTTCCCATTAAAAGTGCCCAACGGGCTATTTTTCCCACTGAAAGTGCCTTGCGA
>JAOTJB010335697.1:0-12905 GCA_027123815.1 Erythroxylum minutifolium
ATCGAGTGTTAATATCAACATGAATATTTAAAACCAACTTTCTACATAAATTATATTGAGATAGCATATTTAAAAATGTTTAACGTTTTTTAAAAAATTAATTTATTATAAATTATAAATTATAAATTTTTTCGATTTAGTTATTAATTTTTAAAATTCATACAAACCAGGTAAACATTATTTTTACTAATAAAAATCTATATAATATTTAAATTTGAAATATAAAATTTTTTTCATTAAATTAAAAATTAATATTAAATCAAAAATCTTAAAATTTTATTACTTTTTATTTGTTATCCCAATTATATTTAAGTAGTGGCCAGGAGCTAATGACAATGAGCACTTTCTCCTTTTCATTTATTCATTTTACTTATATTGACTAGACTCGATCCGATCAGTCTCATCTTGTATTCTCACAAACGCAACCTAACATATCATACCTGTGACATACAACTGTTCACAATTAATGACTCTTTAACTCTTCCTAACACCAACAATGTCTCCCTTGCTGTCACCAAATAATAACACTTAATTCTTCCTAGCAAATGATCCCAATGAAATATTAGAGACAACAGTAAATCATCCTCCTCTTCTCTGCTTCTCCGTCAATAAATAAAGTTACTTTATTGATATAGGCTTCTCTGTCGTCTCTCAATTCCTTTAAAATGTCCTTAGTAACTATTACATCTTCCTCTTCAAAGCTCTTTCCTCTATCTTCTCTACTGAACCTCCTCTTACCCTCAGATTAGAACTGTTTTTCAAAAAAGGATCAACATATTTAAACATAAAAAAGCTCTCAATTGCCGAGCCAAACATAATCGAAATTCAAAAAGGAGTATAAACAGAAAAAGTTATAGAAGCAGCAGAAGATGAAGAGAGACGACTCGCAGAAGGAGTCTCTGGAGTTTAACATAGCGCCTTCTATATAGGGATGTCAATGGGTCAAACCAGGCTGAAGGTGGGTCGCAGGCTGGCCCATGGCCTGCTGCCTGGCCCATCAACAGGTTGTCCAGCCCTCGGGCCACAGGCGAGTCAAGCCGACCCCAGCTCCTCTATATTTTTCTAATTATAAACGACGACGTTTTGTCCAAAATGGTTAGGCCACGGGCCGACCATGGTCGGCCCCTGGCCCAGCCCGGGCGGACCATGGTCGACCTGTGGCCCGCCATCCCTACTTCTACATGCATCTTGCGGTTTGGTACTTTTACTAATTCCAATAGGAAATTATTTATATGTGATAAGAATGGTATTTAGTGGTTAATAGACAGGGCTTTGAAAGGAAAGCAAAAGCACATGATTGACAAACAAGTCCAAGAGAGAAATTATGGTCGGACAAAAATACACAATTACGACTCCGACAATAGCTTCGAAGCTTTCAAGTTTCAGCTTTTTTTCACTCACCTCACTTCCTCCCCACCAACAAAAGGTCTCCTTTTCCTTTCTTTGTCTGTCTTTTTTCCTTCGATTATGCTTTATTAATGATCTTATGGGCTTATGTAGATTCTTCATTTTTTATGATGATAATCCCGTTTTGGATGAATCTGCTTTCACCGATCGAATCAAGTTACTTTCCATCAATAACAAGGGAGAATGTAGCAAGGAGCAAGAATCATGCAGTGAAGATTTTTGAAGTCCAATGAGGAATTTGCTCGGATGCTACAGATCGTTTATCGGTTGTCATAATTTCAACTTTATTTTATTTATGTTATTTTTTTAGTAATGTTATGGGTTGGGTTTGGAGTTTGGTGGGTTTGTTGAGAGAAATTAAGATATTTTCTATGTGTGATTATTTATTTTGTGAGACCCGAGAAGTAAAAATAATTTATGACCTCTCCAAACTTTCTTTGTTATACAGATATATGACGATTGACAGTAAATGGGGTGGCTTTCAGAGTGATTATTTATTAACTTATTAGCCTACTTTTTATTTGTAGTACGAGGACCCAATGTGATAAGAGGCAACAAGGAAGACAATTCCTAGAGAAGGACCCAATGTGATAAGAGGCAACAAGGAAGACAGTTCCTAGAGAAGAGCTTGAGGAGAAAGAATTGGTTTCCTTGGCAAAGGTTATAACTCTTATTTCTTTCCTTATAGCTGGTTGTGAGATGAGTAACTATTAGCTTTTATCACTTTTGGGTTACGAGAAGGATGCAATTGTGAATAATTGGATAAAACTGGTGATTAGTAAGTTTAATTTGTATATAACGCAATGGTCAAGGAACATGCGTGAGATATCTATATGGTTCTTACTTGTTTTATTGCATATTTAGTTGTTATTATACTTACTAAAAGTGATTTTACTTTTCTTATTCTCCTGCTTCTAGTGGATTCTTTGACCTTGGGTTTAAATTTTCGGGTTTATGAGTTTTCTATCTACAAGTTCGGAATCTTTTTTGGGTTCAATGATTCTGTGGGCTGTTTAAAATAATGGATGATCATTTAAGTTGGATTGCATGATAATCATTTCTGAGAATGAAACCTTTGTGATTTTGTCACCGGGGACCTCTGTTTCTTACCAAATTAGAGGTTTGATTGTATATATTTTGGTTCTTTGTGTTTTGTTTCTTGTTGGTAGTATTGATTTTTAGCTTTGGTGGTTGGTGATTTTGGGTGATTAATGTGGCAATGCAGTTGGGCATTCGTTGGTGTGATCGTTTACTTTTGAATGCTGTTAAGAGTTCTAATTGCTGTAATTTCTTTTGTTCAATGTATAGGTAGATATACAAGTAGCAGTAGTCTGTGTTCAAGACAGATGGTATGCTCACTTGGAAATGAAAAATGTCAGTAATGGCTAGGCTTTTGACTGAAGGAATGTTATCACACACTCTTATTGGTAAAGCAAAAATGGTAAGAATTATTTGTTATTTGCTAAGCGAATACAGTTTTGGATGTTTCAATATTGTACTCATACGAGACCCATTATTTGGCAGGGGATGTTAATAGGCAAATACTGGATTTTCAATGCATCTACATAGAGTTAAATAAGGCAAATAGTGCAAATTTGCTTGATGAAGAAGGTAATTGTTTCCTTTTTATATATTCAGTTGAAATGTATAAGGCCTTAGTTATATCATGTCCGTGGGGTTGGAATTTTCATATCGTATGTTAAGGAGGATTAGGATCCAAAAGTTGCAACAATTTTCATCTTATTTACAGCATTCATTGATGACTCTTTATTTAATTAGTATCAAGTTCTTCTACTGCTTATGATTGTTAACAGATATGCATGTTTTTGGTTTGATGCCTATGACTAACCCATCGCATCTGATAAGATTTGACATTGCTATGAATTTTTGTGATGACTTATTTGTTTATGTGTCTTTTAGTATTATATATATATGAGTTATGGAAATTTATTTGCACATTTGTGGGCATACAATTATGTTGGTGGCAGTGCATATCTATGCTAGAATATTTGTGGACATTTGTATCTACTGATGTATTAGAATGTTTGACACTTGAAAATCTTGATAGAAAATATACATCTACTTAAGTATTAAGCCTAAAGTGAGGTATAGTACTTGTTATATACATGATTGCTCTTTTATTTATATATTTGTGATTGCAACTGTAATTGAAATTCATTAACTTCATGTTGTTTATCTGATTATGCAATGCAATTATGAAGGTTTGTTGCAATGCATGTAAAAAGCCAGTGAAGGTCAGTCAATATGTAGTTCATGCAGGTTATGAGTGTTTATTTGTTTAAGTTTATCTTTCCATTTGTTTGAGCAATTTTCTCCCAATGTCTTCCAGAAGCTAAACAACTTGGTTTGCTTATTATTATTGTATTATGATAGTTTCGGTGCTACTCTCAGTTGAGTTCTTTTCTTATTTTTCCCTCCTATTGTCTCATAACTTTTTAGGTCCTCAATTTTTGCAGGAGAAATGTTATTGCAGCCTTCTGGTGATATTGGTCACAGGAAACCTCCTAGGAAGGAAAAAAAGTTACTAAACTCTTGTTCAATTATCCTCTGCTATATTTCACTTTAATAATTTAATTTGGAATTTATCAAGAACTGGCTATTTGTTGAAGCTTTACTTTAATGGCTACTTAAATACTTTTATCTCTCTCTTTTTTTAAAAATTCTTTTCTCTCTTGCTTAGATGTTGGCATCTCTAAAATCATGATATCATGTATAGTCACATGGGGAGAATGAAGAGTTTTGAAAGCGGTTTCATCATCAATTCTTTCATTTGTAATCTTCTTGTTATTGAGGTCTTGTAGGCTAACTTTAGCTTAGGTTATAGATTTATAGTCTCATATTTTTATTAAAGGTTGGAGCATTTACTACAGATTGAGATTTTTTCTTTCTATAACTTAACCATACTTAGACCAAGCTACACTAATTGGACAACAAGAACAGTTTGAATCTATAGATGTTGATGAGATAGCTGCCCTAAGATCTCATTTTGACAGGAGATCCAAAATGCGTTCTTCCTTCTCCATGGATACAAAAAGTGAGTCGTATGTTCTTCTTATTTTAAGTCATTTTGTCTTCTGAAATTGAAAGCATTTTTATCCTTTTTTTCTTACTTCCATAATTAGCTTTGCAATATTTTATGGTTTTTGTTTGGTTGAAAGAGGTTACTTTGTCAACCTCAAGTTTTGGTATTTCTTTGGTGTTACTTTTCTTAGGGATAAGGAGTTGGTTATCACTGGCTAAGGGCAACATTAATTGCTCGATATTGGTATTTAGTATTCCCTTAATGACAGAAGAATTGTGTGCTCCTCTATTCTTTGCATCCGACTTCAGCTAAACATTTGAGCAGTCAAGTAGGTTACAGGAGTTGGCACTTCTGTACTGCTACATGAGATGGTATTCTACAAGAAACGAGGTCAATTAGTTTTAATAACTTGTTTCTGCATAAGTTTTGTATTATTTTAAAGCCATATATTGTAATTTAAGAAATCGTATAACACATTTTAAATAAGCTTTTTAAAGTTTTTTCCAAGAAGTTGAAATGCCTTTTACGTGCATTTGATGTAGTTAGTCAGACGTGGTTGGACAACGATTTTCTTAAGTTGCATTTGCCATTTTTTTATTATTTGAATGGATGAAAAACTTGGCATTGTGGTGTAAGTTTCTCAAATTTGCCTTCACTTTAGTTTTGCAATACAAGTATCGCTCTTAGTTCTCATCATAGCTCTAAATATGCAATATTTTATCATCTTTTTTCTTTGTTTAGTTGAAGGAAGTTACTTTATCAACCTCAAGTTTTGATATTTCTTTAGTACTACTTTTCTTAGGGATGGGGAGTTGGTTGTCATTTGCTAAGGGCAGCATTAATTGGTCTATATTGGCATTTAGCATTTCCTTGACAGAAGAATTCTATGTTCCTCTATTCTTAGCATCTGAAGCAAGGACTTCAACTGAACTTTGAGCAATCAAGTATGTTGCATGAGTTGGCACTTCTATACTACTACTTGAGATGGTATTCTGCAAGAAATGTATGAGGTCAATTGGTTTTTAATATCTTGTTTCTTCATAAGTTATGTATTATTTTAAAGTTGTGTATCATAATGCTTTTGTATTGTAATTTAAGAAATTGTTTAATGCACTTTAAATAAGTTTTTTGGAGTTTTATTCAAGAAGTTGAACTACCTTTTGCATGCATTTCATTTAGTTAGTCCGACATGATTGGACAATGATTTTCTTCAGTTGCATTTTCCATCTTTTATTTTCTGAATGGATGAAAAACTTGTTATTGTGGTGTAAGTTTCTTAAATTGCCTACACTTTAGTTTTACAAGTATCGCTCTTATTTCTGAATATATCTCTATTGTTTCCTTGAAAATGTCCATAAGGAAATTATGTTTATGTTGATGTGACATCAGTGGTGCATATTAAAGGAGTTAATCATGAGAATACAAACCCCTCAGCCTGTGTGATGCGACGTCCAATGAAACGCTCAAAATTGTATGCTTTCTTTGTTCTTTATAAGGTGTTATTGTTTCAAATTTCATTCATCTGCCTGTGTTTCTTCAAGGAGATGTGATGCCCTACACCTCATCCATGTCCTCTTTTTTTGATGAATCATATTCTTTATGAGTCATTGCACTTAAATTTACAATTGTGTAAACTATGCTACAAATTTTATTTGAATAATTAGGAATTTTTTTAGTTCCTATAAGAAAGTGGTTAAAATATCCCATTTGTACATTTTTTATGTTGGACAAGTGATGCAACTTTTACCCATAGACCTCAATGTTAAACTTACTATGAAAATTGGGAGTGCTTGTATGAACTTGTTATGATATTGGTCTAATTTATATGAACTACAACCATAACTTTTGGAAATGATACATCTTTGCAATAACAAATCTCTTTATTCTTCGTAAAGTTTTACTTGTAAACTATCATTATGAACCTATGTAAATTTGTATATGCAGTTCCCAAATGTTACACAGTAGTTTTGTTCTTTTGTAATGTATTGAATTAGAATATGTCTCAAGAAATATCTTCTTACTGAGTAGGCATTGAATCCTCTCAGGTTTTTTATCCTTGTAAGTCCAACTATTGTTATTATATTAATAATGTTTTATAACATCTTATTAATGACTGCCTTCCTTTTTATTCCTTTTTGGGACTTTATTTTACCAAAACTACTGTCGTTTGCTTCTTGAATGTTGGATTTGTATTTTCTTTTGTTACCCAGTTTCTGTTCTCTTGTCAATTCAAGCTTTTGTTTCATTAGATTGAAAGACTGCTTAAACGATTATTGCTTCTTTTATTGACAAATGTACATGTACATGCACATGCTATATTCCTTAAATGAATTGGAATGGGTTGGATGACCATTTGTATATGACGACTTATGAGGATTATTTTCATGTATTCTCCAGGCAGGGAGTTGCATAAGCAATGTGCCTCAGAAATTGATTTGTGTAATATTGCTATTTATTTTAAAAGCTCTCAGCAAGCTTATGAATCATGCCAGATGGCAAGAGGTTTTTTTTCTAACTTTATATGCTTTATATTGCTTTTATTTCTACTTCTAATAGTCAACAATTTATTCCCTGTAATAATTTTTTCATGCTCGTTGAACTATTCTTTCTCTTACTTAAGAGTTGGTACATTATTCTGTTGAATTGTTTTTGACAAAAATCTATACAATTTAAACAGATGTTCCAGTTCCTAATGCTACCAAAATATATTACTCTCAAAGGAACAATCATCTTCAGTCAGCAATTGGTAATTTGTACCTTACAATAATAGTTAAGGGATCAAGTGATGGTATGATGTGTCCAAATTATCACTGGAATTTATAAAGGAATTCCAAGGTCAAAGGGTTATTTCAAATGATCAAAAATATGGCATGCTTAATAAGAAGGTTAGACCATGTGTTTCGTTACTATTAATCTGATAGGAGGGAAGACCTTATAAGTAGTCTTGTTATAGCCATCTTAAAGTTGTGTTCGTTTAAATAGCTAAAAGCATGAAACAGATGTTCTACATAAAGTTCTTTTGGAATAGAAGGTATGTATATGATTATGAGGGCAAGTTAAACACGACATATAAATCTAGTTGTTAGATGTAAACCTTGTCCAAATTTTATTTTGCTATTTCCTGGACCATAAAATGGCCTCTTATTTTGAGCAAACGTAAGTTTAATATTTATTGGTGGTGAAGTAATATGGTTTTTCCAATTTGAAATAAAATTGTTTGATAAATTTATGGCTATTAATGTTTCTCATTTTTACATTGTTGCTCTTCAAACATAGTGAGGCTACTAATTTGTTTCCCTATAAAAAACTCTAGTACCATACATGAATGTAGGATCCATTTTTTAGCTAAGAAAGTAAATCAATGAAATTGTTTCTTGTAGTTCATTCTGTTACCTTGACATAGCTGTCTTTAAATTTGAAAGCAATAAAAGAAATGACAATATTAAAAGTATATTCTCTTGAGATTTGTTTTGAATTGTTTAATGATGCCTTGATTGATTTATCATGATGCTGGAAATAAAAAACTTCATATGGTGTATAATTAACTTTTTTAGTTTGATATGATATATCAATTTGTTCAAAATGCAAAAAATCTTATACAGCACTAACTTACTTAAGTTACAAAGGTTATTTAAGTCATGAAAACATGCCCTTGTTATATTGAAATTTGGTGGGGTAGGGGACCTCATGCTCCATTTCAATAAAAAAATCAAGTAGGAATCCTAGAAACTGCACCTGGTAAGTTGTCACTAGCAAATTCCCTGTTTATGCAGGTGAAAGTGGTACTCGAGAGAGTCATGAAAGCAACGGATTTGGACACCTAGTGCTTTAGTGCTTGAGGTTGGTTATCTCGTTTAAGATCCATCCTATGATCTGCAAAAAAAAAATGCTATTCCTATTCGTTAACCGTTTTCTACCAATAGAATTATCCACCAGCTTGGTATTTGGCTATTAACCTGTAATATATGTTCTTTCATACCAAGTGGTTAGTGGCATGCATGCCATTGAATGCCAAAACTATGGATTCAATGATTATGTTGTCCATGATTCTCTCATTTTTCCTTTGGTTTCTAAAATTAAAATTTTCCTAAAGTTTCAAGACACTTAGCACCATTTACTCTTATTTGTAAAAGTATCCCAAACTTGATTTGTAGACTTTACAGTAAACCAAAAACTGGTGATGAAGAGGTACTTGTTGCAGAGTGTGCTCATAGATGAAAATTTGGAATAATCCAAACTGCATGTTCACTCCCAAGGTTTCTTTAATTAGAATGGTAGTTATAACTAAAGTTGAGAAAAAGATTAATTAAGAGACGATATACTGAATCCATAAATACATCTTTATCATTTTTATCATTTTAAAAAAGTTCATTTTTTCGTTCGACAGAAACGTACAACAATTTTGGTGAGGGTAATATGGTCAATTAATTAATTTGATTTGATTTTTTAATTGTACTCATAATAGAAAACTCATAATTCAATTTAAGTCAACACCATTTCACTGAAACAAGTAACAAATTCCATGTTTATTGATCTCGACACTAACAATTCACTTGGTGATGTTCCAGACACGACCAGCGTGGCCATGATAGAACTTCTAAGGCATGCCCTTGTGAATGATGTCATTAATCTTATTGTTGACATAGTTATCGATCTTGTAGGTCCTAAGGAATGTAGTCAAAGAGATATAACCCTTCTTCTTAAAGGGTATAGTCAACAGATCTCTAGGTCTCTTATAAAATCTGCATGGCACACTTTTTATGTGCTACATTTAGCTTACTGCTTTCACAATCATCACTGAATACTTAATTGATCAAATTTTAGGCATTGGTGATATTTCATTCAACAACCTAAGAATTATCAATTGACAAGATAATCTCCAAAGTTTATTATATCTTGGATGCTTATAATCCTAATGCATTTTCAAACTCCTTTTGCTATTGTTTCCTCGTATTTTGTACTATTTATTGATAACTATTATTGAACTATATTTCTCCTATGCTTTGTCTTATATTGTTGATCTCTTGTTTTAGTTCTATTTTCTCAGTCAGTAATTTCTTTTTAAATCACAAACCTATTAGTTGTTTTCTACCTTAGTCAAATTTTCTTTTTAAATTTTCGTTGATTTACTTTAATTTATATCAAATTTTGCAGTTATTGTATTCTTTACTAAAATATTATAACCAATTTTACTTCATCTATTTGGATTGTCAGTTTTTCTTTTCCACTTTTATTATTCCAATTTAAATATTCACCTGCTATATTTTCCTCTTTCCCCTTTCAAAACGCATCATACATTTTTAATTTTTCCCTCAAAATTATAACTTTAACAATATTCACTTACACTTCTTAGCCATCCATAACAAAACTTTTATATAGATACCCTTTAATTCCTAAAAACAACTAGGCATTATAAGTTTGCAAATTCCCACTACGCATTTGCGCAATGACTACCTAATAATCATAACAAAAGACTAAAGTGATAAGAAATTCATTGCAAATCTTGTCACAGTAGGACAATACAAATTTCTACTATTGGTAAATTCCTTCTCATTAAATTCAATACCTATGTATGATTATAGATGAACTTGGTCACTTTTTTAGCTTTCTGCATAGTCTGATCAATAACAGAAAAATACTTAGGATCTCCTATATTATTCAGCATTAAGTCAATGCAATGTGCAACACAAGGAGTCCAAAAAAAGAATTATACTTATTTTGAAACCTTTTTTTGCCTCTTTATAAGTAGAATCATTATTATTAATGAACTGAATAATGTTTTTTGACCCTACTTCATTCACAATTTCATCGAATATCTCAAATAAAGTATCAGTGTTCCTAATAAGGCCAAATACATTAAAAAACTTAGAAAACATTGAACCATTTACATAATAAACTAAAAAAATTAATAATAGGCTCATGTCTCCTATTTTTTCAACTATCACACATGATTGAATACCCATAAGTAGTCCAATTCACTCTTCTTTCTCCCAAATAACTTTTAATTTTAGAAACTGAGCAACTCAAAAGTTTACCTCTTAAGTTATTAATCAAAGGAGCTTTGTATCCTGGACTGTAAGAGGCTATAACATCTACTATAGGCTGATAATAGTAATATTGGGAAGCATTAAATGATGCATCTGCATCATACCACCATCTATCTATTTCCATATCAACATTGTGAGTCGCATCTTTTGATTCCACGGCACTGTGAATTGAATTTTAGAATCCAGGAGATGTTCGTGGTGAAAAAAATTAGTCATTTGCTTTTTCTTTTCCTATCATCAAGTTCAGGTGTAACATTCACTTCTTATTAGGCCTGGGATATAACACTACTACTACCACTACCACTACCACTACCACCTTTAGCATTTCCACAATCATCACGAAAACTAGCAAACAAACATCCATTGCTAATTTGATAATTCAGTCTCTCCCTTCTATCTTTCTCGTGTTGATATTCTTCAAGAAAAGTTTTCATTTGTCACTTAACAAAATCACTTACTTTTTTATAGGGTTCCACATCTCCTTTAACCCCATCTAAATTCTTTTTTAATAAGTTGATTCCTCTACCTTTCAAATGCTTCTTACAAAACAAGCAAATTGTATGGTTCTTCACACCCGGGACTAATGCAGCACGAGTCCAAGTTAGATCATTATATCTTCCTAAAGTGGTTCAATCAGGAGTACTTGAACTTCCTTCCATTTATCTATAAAAATAAATGAATATATATATCAAAATCATACACAATTCAATTTCATCCAACACAATTCAATTATCTAACACAATTCACCAGTAAGTCAAAAACCAATAATTAAAGTATTCAATATACATAATTGCATAATACACATGTCAATCATTTGTAATATAACTCATTTTGTATGATTACATCATACACAATTCAATTTCATCCAACAAAATTCAATTTTCATAAGTCAAAAACCAACAATTCAAGTATTAAACATACATAATTACACAATACGCATGTCCATCATATGTAATATAATTCATTTTTATTAATTTATTCATTAATATAAATGCATCACCTACTTATAAACAATAATGTTGATTTCAAAGTTTGTTGTATGACTTATTATATAAAAATAATTATAAGTGAACCTAGAGATCTTGTGTATCATATTCAAATACTAGATTGGAAACATATCTACCCAGATTAAGTATAAACCAAATTCGTTATTTATGAAATTAGTAAATTAAATTTAATTATTAATTCATATTTTTATTTAAAATAAAATTTATCATATGTCATCTTTAATTATTATAAAAACATAATCTGTTAAATTATGAATTAAAAAAGATTCAAACTATCTAAGTTAAAGTTAAAATTCAAATTTAAAATTGAATTAAATTTGAACAAAAGAAATTCAATAAGAGATTCTTAATATGTGCACTAAATTCTGCCCAAATAGTTCAAATCAAATTGAAATTATATAGATAGGCTTAATATGATTTCATTTGCTATCTAATTTATTTATAATTTAGTTTGTAATTGCAAATTGTGATAATCCGATCCAATCAAATTCCAAATACTGACCTGAGGCCGTAACTTATTTTGAATTTCCAATTACAAACCAAACAGATAAACAAGGCCTAATCAATCACCATTCACTAGATAAAATAAATCTTCTTTGCCTATTTCATTCAAATCCAATTCCACCATTCACAACAATTCAATTCCAATTTCCTCCATCTATTCACAAACTTCACCAACTTCCAATCATTCACAACCTCACAATCAGAAACTCACAAATGCAATTCAATTTCAAGAGTAGAAAAAATCTAAAACACACCAAAAAAATCACAAATTCAATGGTCAGGTTGGATTTTTGGTGGGTCAAACTCAGGTTGGGTCAATGTTATGAATACCATATTGACATTGGTATCGAATTGGGTTCTGGTAAGGTATTGTACCAATATTGGTTAATATCAGGTACCGTTTGAGGTAATTTTTAAAATTTATTAAATAGTCCTTGAATTTTTTAAAATTTTAAAATAGTCTATTAGTATATTATATTGTATACTTTATAATTTTATATCAATCATGTCTCCAAAAATCATAATAATAAAAATTTAAAATAACAACAGTTTACTAATTTTTGTTAACATTAATTTTCACAAATAAATAATAACTACAATTAATATGCAAAAAAAGATCATTTAATCATCATTCAAGTATAAAATTAAGAACGACCAAGGTATTACAAAATATTACAATTTCATCATATAATAAATAATAATTACATCAAAACATAAAATAAAAAGAACAATAAACATCCTGTTATAATTTACAACAAGCATTTGTGATGAAGAAATAATCAACTAAAAGTAAAACCTAAAATAAAAACATATATTATTTAATTTACTATCAATTAAATATTGAAACCATGTTTCGGATATGAAAATTAAGTTTCCAAGAATTTCCATTTTGGGTAG
>JAOTJB010335705.1:0-12904 GCA_027123815.1 Erythroxylum minutifolium
TTAAATCGTTAAATATGATTTTTCATCATAAAAAAGGGTTCGCTATTTTTATATTTCTTCTGGTTGGGAAAAAAGTAAGGACCTATTTTCATTCTTCTTTTGTTTGACCATACCAGGCTATGAAATGCCTCGAAGTTTCTCTCTTCTTTTTCCTCTTCTTTTCTTGAGATCTACTCATGATAATAATGCTGAAATAAGCAAACATGAAGTACCCTTTTAATAAAAACACGTTTAGAAACTTTGGCTTCATTTCATTTAGTCAATACTAAAATAATCAGAGAAAAAGAATTTAATGCCAATGTAATTTGATAAACTTTGTTCTCAACTCAAATCATTTTGTGGGCCTGAAACAGCTTTTTGGGGTTCAATTCTAATTAACAAGCTGGACATTTAAATGTTATACTATTTTTAGTACATTTGTAGGCTTTGGTATCATTTCTTTTTTTGTTGTTGGATACAATAGGAATAAAAACAACATTATCGCAGTGTTCGGCGATAGACAATGCCTTGCTAATCCTTTAGGACAAAATCCTCCATTGCTGAAAATGGCACCTGTAGAACATACAGTCCTGGATTGATGTGGAAGGTTATTTTGGCTAAGCTATCTCCACTCTGATTTCCTTCCCTATAAACATGTTGAAGTTGAACGTTCCAGTCTTTCAGCAATAACGCACGAGTATCCTGCACCAAAAAAGTAGACTTAGTCAACAACAGAGTGGAAGAAGAAAGAATATTGATTACTGCTAAAGAATCCACTTCAAGTATGATACGGCGATATCCAAGATCCTATGCCAAATTGAGACCATCATGCACCCCCTAAAGTTCAACAAGTATGGGCTAACACCCACCAAGATGCTGCATAAAGCCACCCATCAATGACCTTTAGTGTCCCTTAATAACCCGCCTGTAGTTGCAATGTTCGACTCATATAGAACTGCTCCATCTGTATTTAATTTGACCCAGCCTTTAGGTGGTAGCGTCCATCCAATTAGGTTTCCAAAACATACTTCCGGCATTCCAAGAACTTGACCAGTCACTGCTCGTGTCGTATCAATTCAAGATACATAGTCTAGGATAATTCTGTGTCCGGTGATCTGCCATTCAAAATTAGTTTAAAAAAGACTCCTGTTTCGCCACTGCCATAAGTACCAACTCGAAACCCCAAATACGATAGCCCATTCCTTCAGTGGCCCTTGCTCATCTTTAGTCAGATTCGAGACCAACCACCGCTCCTCATCCTGTTAAAAGAAACGTTGATCGAGCATCACTGAGGGAAAGCTCAGCCAAAAGGCTTTCACTATGTGACAATCCCGAACGGCATGCAAAATAGTCTCTTCGAGACCACAAAAAGAGCATCTATTGTCCGTAGAAACATGACGAGCTACGCGTTGTTGGTTAGTCAACAGCTTCTTGTTAGCTAGCAGCTAGAGGAATGAACAAATGCACTGTGGGCCTGGTCATTTTCAGATCAATGTCCAGCACTTGTTATCAGTCTTCTACATAGAATCTTCAATTAGCTCATAAGCGAATGCCACCGTGAATCCACCATATTTTTGTGGACCCCATCGTGGTTTATCTGCCCCCAAACAATCATGCGAGGGTCGAAATGCCGCAATAGCCATGCAAAGGGTGGAAATGTCTTATCAAATTAAATATGACTAAAATTATTTAAATGTTACAGTACTTTTTATTCAATTTCTATGAATCTATAGTACATTAACCTTCAGAATAGTGGTATTCAGAAGTCATAAGTAATGGAAAATCTAAGGTTTATATAGAGTGCATCTGAAATTTTACACGTCTTGACTTTATTGGTTAACTCCATATGTTATAGGTTAACAAGAAAGCAATAAGTTAACAGTATAAGGGGTCCCCCTGCTTCTAGTTGTAGTCTTCATTATATTCCAATGACTTGGCCACGCAGAGTGAATTGCCTGCTGTGAATATAATGCACAACATGGCTAAGTGGTGTAATATGCGTTGACTTACTGACATCAAGTGGAACGATGAGATAAAAAAGTGGGTTTAATGTCACAAGAGAATGAATAGAAGAGAAATTCTTCATTTCCCTTTAACCAAAGGTCAATCTAAGGAACAAACTTGTGTTCCCTGCCCTCATTGGATAAGAAAACTCAAATGGAGTGAAGGACAAGAAATCATTCAACAAATGTCAGTCTGTTGATTTGGAATATATTCTATGGCTATTCCTACGAATTTGGTTCTGACTAACTACTACAATTCATTCTACTCAGAGTCTCCATGCAAGTCAACACGGCTAGCTTCACTTTGGCCTTCTCTTCTTCTGCCAACATTAATTCATGGATTCGACTCAGATCGGAGCCTTTGTTTAGTAGCAGAGAATGACTTGTCCAATCCATCTAAGGAGCCTGCCCATAATGTGAATTGAAAAAACACACCCTCTGTGGCTTTGTGACAATCTCTCGTCTCTCATGCTAGACTATCTGTTCTTGCCCAAACCAAATTTATTAGTCTGCAGTAAATCCTTGTAATTCAATTTGTCTATGCCTTTTACTTGATGGGACTGGGACGGAACATAACAATCCAAGTCCTGTAATATGTATTTGTAAAGCAACTTTTACTTCATATATGGGAAAATGACAATCAAGTAGAGAAGAAAGGTGAAGAAACCAATCATTAATATATCCCAAGTAGAGTTTGTTTATTGCAAAAATGTAGTTATTGGTAAGAGACAATCTTGTCTATGGTTGTCATTTTTGTACTACGAGATAATGTTGAAGAACTCCGCCTTATGATCAATTCACAGTTCAGCAATGCTTTAAGATTCGGTCCAACCATGTAAAGTAGAGGGTTTGAAGTTTGAACTCCAAATCAACCAAAAATCATCAACTCAAACCTTAAAAAATTTAATATAAATATTAACAAACGTAACATAGTGATCAAAAGATAACATAATTATCTTTAGATTCAGATACAAATTAAACTAGAAGGTTAAGATTTTCCATGCATGTAATAAAGATCATAGTCGGCTTTCATGATTCCATAAGGATTAACATAGCTTTTGAGATATCATCTCCATAAATTCTAAAGACCTCCAAATCTTCATTATCTATTTCTTCATCTAAAAGAATAAAAGTGATTAAGATCCCATCGGACTTTTCTTTTTCTTAATTCATTAAAGTCCTAAGGATAAGAGTTGCATATAGCGTTTCATTATCATGAATTGGGCAGTGGATTTTCTTCATATACTGCCCATTCTCGAGTTCCTTCATATTCAAAATCAATAAGCTTCAACCCAAAAATCTATTTTGTAACTTTAGGAGTCCTACGATTTATTCCTAAACTGTATTCGTAATAAAGTAATTGCACTTTCAGGCAATTGATAACAGAAAATTTGATAAGAATCGATTTCTAGTTTTTGTCTAATATAGAGATGATTTTCGGTCCTTTTGAGGTCACCACTCAAGTCACTTTTTTTTTTTCCTTCACATAGATTGATGTCGTGTAGGCATCGACTTGATTTCATGTAACTTAGTGGATCATGTCAAATTGCATTGGAATCACGACTCCATCAAGTGTTAAAGGTAGCGAAATATTTTTAAGGACACAACATGTCCAACAATAACCTTTGATTCGGTCGAAAACTTGAGATAAGTTCTTGCCTAGAATTTATGCTCTCGCTTTTAAGCAAAGGTCAACACTTACTGATTTCAGAACTGACAAGAAATGATATTGAAAAACCGTATGATAGTAGTTTCCTAAATTATTTAATTTTGCGTGATTGTTTCTTACACAAATAAAAACAAAAATTAATGACAGAAAAATAACATATGATATCATAAATTTGGTAACGCAGTTCAGTACTCTTTGCTTACGTCTGCAGGGCCTTTACCCAAATTAATTCTTTCACCGAAATACAATAGATTTACCCAAGGCTTTACTGAGATGACACCACTCAACCCTTGACACTACCTCTCAACCTTACTTTCCGTAAAAGAATTTTACACCTAATAATATGACCAACTCATGTTACCTCAACAGAAGATTTTTCTAAACCACTCTTAATAAAAGACAATTAATCAAATAATTAACGAATAGCTCAAGTGATTAAAATAACTAGAAACAAAAACGAAAACACTTGAGACAAAAGAAAAGAACAACTTCTCAAAAGTTAAGCTCCACTGAAATAAATCTAGAAGTCGTCGCAACTACAATGAACTGATTCACATAAACACCAACACGAAGCCATAACAAATATTTCAGTCGATATTCCCACTAAGAAAAACTTCCTAATCCAACATTTATGTACGAATGTTATTCTTTTTGGGAGAAAACAATGTGGCCTCTGAAGTTTGTGTGTCTGAAGGGCTGCAGGATATATTAATGAAGTCGTCGCATACAGTACAATAATTATTGCTAGTGGAGAAGGGCATGAACGTGGATCATGTTTGATTCGACAACTCCTTCAATTAACTCCACACTAAATTAATGCAACACCCATCTCCAAAACACACCCACAAAATCTCAAAATATGGAACACACAGCACTGACTTTTTATACAACCCACTATCTCATAGATTTTCTGCACTTGGCTACACCCTTTTAAAAATGCCAGCAACCTTATCCTATTAATTGTAATACTCTCATGCATATGCCAAAACAAAATCAAAAGATATATACCATATATCTAACAATCTCCTCCTTTTTTGACATATTTGTCACAAATACTAAACTCTCCTTGAATAACATAATTGGACATATAAGTATCAAATTCACAATTTATATGAACTCTCCCTTAATCCAACGTCAAGTTTCAAAGAACATCCATAAAAACAATAATTTAATCATCCAATTTCTCCCCTTGAGACAAATTTACCTTGCTCTAAGCTACTAATATACGGTGACACATTTTTATAAGAAAAGAAGAACTTTAAACTCTACGTTTGTTGAATGAAGACTAGCTATTCCTAAAAAGAAAGGAGTACTTCCTAATCCCATTTTTTGGCTTTTGGTATCAATCGCATAATTAACTAAAACTTTTGACTTTTAACACTAACGCAAACTCACGTGTATATTTCCAAGTCCTCCCTAAGTTCCTCACTTTCAACTCCAATTTATTTTCCAGTTCTGAGGACATTAATTAATTACCATTATGGCAACAAAAGTTACAACAGTTCTCCAAAATTTTCAAGAAGAAAGATAATCAAATTGACTTTCACAGACAACCAAAAATTGTAAAAGTTGAAAACTTTCGACTTTACAATTACGAAATCAATGTCTTAACTCCTCACTTGTAGCCAAAAATCTCCACAATCTGTCAAACCCATCATCTGCTGCATCTCAAATTATTTTCACAATTCTATCTCCCAGAAAATCGGAAACCAATTCCTTTATCCCAAAAACCGACAAATGCACATGCAGACCAATCAAAGAAGCAATGAAGATGCCCAATAAAAGTTAAGAATTAGGCAAAAATAACATAATTCTTAGCACATAACAAAAACTTACCTAAGTTTTCAAAATCAAAACCTTATGAAAGATGTATACAAATATAAATAGTGAAATTAAGCAAAAAAAAAGGTAGCAAAGACGACACTTACAACCAAAGGAAAAAACTCAAAAAAGTGAGGGTGGGGAGAACAAAACCCTATATTTTAGGGGAATATGGTAACGGTTTGCACAGACGAAGACAGACAAACACGCTAAACTAAGATGAAGACGGACTACCACTGTAACTGCTGGAATGTGAGGATGAAGACGAAGATAAGTTAATCAAACGAAGGTTATCAATATGAGAAAATGACATTGTTTTAGTAGACAAAATTGTTAGTTTATGCCCTTGTAGCTAATCGGTTGGTTGCAATTTAATGTATGACATTATTATTTAATTAATAAAAAGACATTTTTTATCTTTGTGTATTAAATTAATTACATTTGATGTTTTAATACTAAATATAAAATCCTAGAATAATTACTGTGTAATTGAAATTACGATAAGATCATAATTGTGAGATTCAATTTACGTTTACGTATTGTTCCTAAATATTCCTGGTTATAGTTTCAACAAGGCAGGATATTGTTGAAAGGGTAAAACTAGCACATATTATGTTTCTTTCTTATGAAAAAAATAATTTATCTCATAAATTAAAGTATTGAGATACTTAAAGTAATATGTAGGTGATTATTAGAGAATAAGTCACTGAATTGACCTGACTATGAGAATCCCAAATGGAATATTACTTATGTATCCGTAGATTTTCTTATAATGATGGTTGTATGATTGATCCTTAGACTTGAAATTACCAAGGTATCTCGCGTAGGAATTATTGTGTTTTGATACTACTTATGAACTGTCCTAAGATAATTCAGTCAGTAATAATTGGATGTAGTATGGACCATACAGAGATAGTTAAGCAAGTCAATAAAGGATTTGTTACTCTAAAGTAATAAGAGAGAATGTTCTATGTTCTGGATTAGTACTGATTTATGGAAGTCTCTAGCTATAGTGAATTGGTATTTGAAAAGACATTTTCAAATTTCAATTATAAATCAATTACTAATTAGCAAGAACGAACATGATTGGATGAAAAGAGTAGACAATGTATCCATACTCCGTCCAATTGGAACATTGAATGACGAAAATATTAAATTATAAATTATAGCCATGCATAGATAGGTTAAGTCAAACCACTTTGACATTCCTGATATTTGAGTAGTCATGACATGTTTCTAGACGTCAATTTTATTCTATGATATAAATTGTTAATTGTAGAATTAAAAATGAATTAAAATGAGTTTTAATTTGTTTGATTTTAATTGTGAATTAGAATTTATAATTATTGTTATATTGGAACCTAATGAATTACACATTAAAGAGCGGCTTACGAAGGAAAAATCAAATTTAATTAAGCTGGACTTAATTATAAAGTTTATGAAACTTTAGGGATCAAATATTAGATACTTGATTTTATTAAAATTAAATTAATTATAATTAGAGTATGACTTTAATTATAATTAAGGAATTTAATTTTAATAAAAATTACAAAAAGCCCTAATGCTTTTTCTATAAATAGGAATAAGCATCAGGAAGCTAGCATTCCTGCTTATTTCCTCTCAAAGTGTTGAGAAGTTGCTCTATGGATACCATAAGAGACTAGACAAGTGAACAACTCATAGTTGAAAAATTAGAAAAGCTTTCAAAGGATTTCAAGAGAAAAAGCGAATCAGGTATGATTTCTTACTTTATGATTCCTGTTTTTATCAAGTTAATCAATTATCAGGATCTGCTTAGAAATTGTAAAAATTCTTTATTTCCAATGTGCCCATAATTCTATCACGATTGATTTCCAACAAAAACAACGTCTTTTTATTGCTTTTACTCTTCTTCTTTTGGTTACAAATATATGTCTGTAGTCAAATGTTTTTAACCACAAAATCAATTTTTGCAGCTAAAGTTATGGAATTTGTAACTTTTACTTTCGTAGTTAAAAGCCTTTGGCTACGAATATATTTTTAGCTATAAATTCTATTTTCATAGCTAAAATTATAGAATTTGTGTCTTTTAGCTATGAAATCTATTTTAGTATATGAAATTATGGAATATCTGTCTTTTAGCTATGAAAATTATTTTGTAGCTATACAATTATATTTTTGTAGGCAAATGTTTTTAATTAAGAAATCTATTTTCGTAGTTTGAATTATAGGATCTGTGTCTTTTAGCTACAAAAATAATTTCATTTCGTAGACAAATTTTTTAACTAAGAAATCTATTTTCGCAGTTGATATAATAGAATTTGTGCATTTTAGTTGGGAAATAAACATTTTACTAAGAAAATAAGTTCAGAGTTAAAAAATGTAGCCAAATATTTTTATTTCATAGCTAAAAACATTTAGCTACGAAATGAGTAAACAGTTAAAAAGGTTTTAGCTACGAAACTGATCACACACTTAAAAAATGTTGCCATAGCTTATTAACTATGAATATAAAATGTAGCCTATCCTAAACATCGCCATTAGTTTCTGAAATCTCGCGCAACAACGTTTTTATTACAATAGGCTGGATTTTGGAAAATTGTAGCCAAAGGGCGACTTTTAGCTACAATTATCAAATCTTAGTCAAAAAAACATAACCAAAAGGCTACTTTGTTGTCGTGACGTGATATAAATAATATACTTAGACCAAATCAAAGTCATCAAATTTTTAAAAAAATTTATCAAAATATGGACATAAATTTTCTTCGTCAAGATTTAAATTTAAGGGTAAAAGACACAAAATCTTATGTTATTTAAGTAATTTTAACTTTTAATCTTAAAATTTTTAATTTTAAAAGATTCATTTGCCTAAATTTTTGTTAAAAAATAATGACTGATCACACATGATATGCATCAAATCAAAGTCATTAAATTATAAAAACAAAGTTACCAAAAGGTGGGCATATATTTTCTTCATCAAGGTTTAAATTTGAGTATAAAACACATGTACAAAATTCTTTTATAATTTAAATAAGTTTAATTTTTTCTTTAAAATTATTGAAAAAACTCTTTATTTGTTTGATGTACCACAAATCAAAGTCATCAAATTATAAAAAAGAAATTATCAAAAGGTGCACATAGACTTCTCTGTTAGGATTTAAGGGTAAAAAATACAACATTTTATGCGATTTAAATAATTTTAATTTTTAATCTTTAAAATTATTAGAAAAACTCTGCATGATATTCAATTTGCAACAAAATATCTTTTCTTAATCTATTGTTAAAAAATAATGACAAAATACATGTAGCATAAATATCATACATGGACCAATGAAATATTATTGACATGATAATTCAACTCAATTTTTAAATTTAAATCGAATTAATAATTAAAATAAATTATTTATTTAAGTTGAATTTAAGAGTTGGATTAAATAGTATTGTTAACAATATTTGGTCCATCGACATACATCATTCATGTCATATGTATTTAGTAGTTATTTTTAACGAAAATCCTAAAAAATGTTTTTTTAAAAAAATTAAAATTAAGATTAAAAAATTAAAAATTTTAAAAGTTATTTAAACTATGGGAAAAGTCTCATTTTCCTTAAATTTAAATTTTGTGATGCCCTTATGCTATGAAAGGTGCATATAAGGGAGCAGTGCCTTTGTTGGAAGGCGGAAGGGTGAATTTGAGAGAAGAATTTATCACTCAAATTTTGGCTTTATGATGCTTTGGAAGATTTGTTAGCTTCCACGTATCATTCTTCTCAATCAACTTGATTTTCTAATCCATAGCTTATTTCCATCTTTTGCCTTTTGTGGCTTCTTAAAAAAATTAACGGCCCACCGTTAGCAAAGAGGCAATGCAAATCAAGAATTACTTATTCAGTTTCACCATAAAGATCATCAAAACTTCTCATTCTTCCCTTCATTTAAGTTTTCATCTTGATTAATAGGAGTGTTGAAAAATGATTCAAAATTAGGGATGGCAATAGGCCGGGCCGGGCCCGGGCCGCTCTCGGGCCGGCCCAGCCTGGCCTAAAAAATGGCGGGCCAAGGAAGGACCGGGCCAAACCTAGCCCGTCTATATTTTTTTAATATAAAAAATACAAAACGGCGTCGTTTTGGACAAAACGACGCCATTTTGTCGAGCCGCGGGCAGGGCCGGGCCAGCCCGTGGCCAGCACGGACCGACCATGGTTGGCCCGCCCGACCTGGGCGGACCATGGTCGGCCCGTGGCCCGCCCATGGCCCGTCAAACCCGGGCCAGGCTGGCCGGGCTGGGATTGACATCCCTATTCAAAATATCTTAGATTTATTGAGGATAAATAAGTCTTTTCTTTTAGGTTTGAATGAGTCTTAATTTAGTTGTGTTTTGTTCCTAGTCTATAGGTCATTACCGAGTCCATGGGTAGTTTGTTGAGCATTTTGCTGAGCTTGTTAAGTCAGTAAAGTGCCTATAAATAGCACTGTTTCTATTGAATAATATATCTCTGACAGTATTTCCTTTATTTGTTACTCTATTTTTTTTTACTCTTTCATGTCTCTATTTTTTCCAACACAAACCTGCTACTTCTCTTCATCGTAAGCATACATAGGTTTTAGTTATTGGAAATTTGAACCTTGAAGCCAAACTCTTATATTTTCCAGCTAGCATCACCTCTGACCACCATGTTGTTTCAGCTCCCTTATCTATTCTCTAAGCTGGAGTACTAAAATGAAATTATACTATTATTAGCTTCTTCTTAGACAAAAGGATCCCTTTTCCTGTTATGAAAGCATTGGTAGCTAAATTGGAAATAATTTGGCCTTCTTGACACCATGGTTAACAATAAGGAAATATTTTTATTCAAGATTAATTACTCAAAAGCTATGGTAGAAGTCATCAATTTTGGTCTTTGGCATGTTCTTAAGAAGCGTTTTCTCATCTAAGCTTGGAGACTAGGTGTTAAATTTAAATAGATCAGGTAGACAAACATTAATTAAGTGGATTTGCATTCTTGACATACCCCTGGAATACTAGACCACTGAAGGATTGGGTTACTTAGCTAGCATTATTGATAAGCCTTTATGTCTTGATCAAGCTACTGCAAAAATAAGAATTTTGCTATAATAAATGTGGCAATTAATGCAATCCCATATCTGCCTAAGGAGATATCCATTATGAAATTTGATGACAACCTTGAGCTCAATGATGATAAAGTCAAGTTCAGACATACCTGGAAGCCCTCCTCAATCAAACCTATGAAAACATGGCAACCAACTAGAAAAACTTTTAAAACAGGCAATTTTATGTAACTGAGGGGTGAAGAGGAAGTTCAAGTACCTGT
Organism: Erythroxylum minutifolium; assembly: GCA_027123815.1. NCBI lineage: Eukaryota > Viridiplantae > Streptophyta > Magnoliopsida > Malpighiales > Erythroxylaceae > Erythroxylum > Erythroxylum minutifolium. Next base: position 10,785 of record JAOTJB010335705.1, read on the forward strand.
TGGAGTTATCGTTGAGGAAGTTCCCCCTGCAAATTCCTCTTTTGATACATTTGTAACCATTGGAAATTCCAATATTGACTCCATTGCTCCTTTAAAATCTATGAATAATGCTAAAATCTATATTATTTTCAATAGTCTTAATACAAAGGTAATGGTAATCTCAGTAAAAAAGCCTATAATGGATACTGTTACTAAGACTGAGTTTTAAACCATGTCCAGAAAAAAGATCAAGTAAAAAGAAGAACTCATCCTGTTCTATTATATGAATGTCTATCTACTACTAGAATATTAATGAAATGATGAAAGCAATCCACAAGTTTAAACTGGTAAAGGAAAAGACGAAAGCAATCCATAAGTTACAAGGCCCTCTAGCAACATCGAGATTGCTAAATGAAAAAGAAAGCCTAAGAAAAGTCTAGGATGATTGTTATTAGGATCATAGTAACCAGATATCTAATAAAACCCTTAATACACCGTAAGTATACTAATCATAACTTGTAGTATATAAGGTTATCATTCCCACAAGGATTATGCAAGGTTAACAATTTGAACCTAACTTTGTCTAAGGTATTCATAATGTGATTTGAATAAAAGAAAAGCATAAATTGAACAATTAATAAAATAAAGTACATAAATCAAATAACAAGTGAGCTGCCAATTAAATTTAGGGTTTTGATCAAGATTGAATACTTAGGATTTATTCTTTCCTTATTTTTTTTCCTTTACTATTTTTGATTCAATCATGTGCTTGATCCTAGATTTCATAAGGTATTGATTACTCTCTCTCAATATCGAATCAATTGACCTTAACTGAATTTGAAAATTCCAGATTCGCAACCTTTTGATTTACAAAACTTTCCCGAACATTTTTAATTAGATCTGAAGCTGTCTATTGGATAATTAATTTCTTAAATAAGATCTCTCTTTGAATGATTGTTAATTCGATAATTTTGGGTCTGTTAAATTGTCAACTCTCATTGTACAAACTAACACTGATTACTTTTGACTCACTCCCTCGATTTATTGTGAAGTTTATGCATGAACAATTATCACAAACATCTAAGTATGTATTGAAATCAACAATGAATAAAGTCCTAAAATAAATCCATAATAATTCCTAATATGATTTTATAACGCTATAGACATGTTTAACATTAAGGAAATCATATTACACATGAAGGATAATGAAAGAAAGAAAAAGTAAAAGAGAAAAAACTGTTTAACGCCTTGATCTGGAATGTTGGAATTTTTTGATGTTCTTCATGATCTCCTACTTTTGATTCACTTTAATGTAATGGCTGCTGCCTTTTTTGGGTGAGTTTCACGTTCGTAAATAGTGTGTTAGGGTTTTAGGGGTGTAAATATGGTTTTCCCACTTTGATCGACTCCAAAATGCCCCGAAGCCCTAAAATAGTTGAAAAAACTAACACCTGGAAAGTCTTTGCCACAATTATGACATAAGAGTCACGATCGTGCTTTTAGGTTTTATCATCTCTATCATGATCATACTCAATTTTGCATGACCGTGACACCTTCAAACTTCTTCCATCATCTTCATTCTTCAATTTCCTGATTCCAAATGCTCACAAACACATCAAACACCTTTTGAATCATAAAACTAAGATCTAATTCATGCTTTAAACTAAACAAACACTTAAAATATATACAAACATTAATAATAACATAATTCTAAGCTTATACACATGATAATCATCTAAGAAATACTTAAAAAAACACACTTAAAAACCTTAAAAACATGATATAATCTACACCTATCAACATCCTTGTACTTAAACCTTTTCTTGTCCTTAAGCAAAACTTAAAACACAAACCAAAAAAACATATAAACAGATAAGCATACAATCATGCAACAATACAATAATGATACAATGACATAAAATCTTATGAAATTAACTTAAAATCAAACCTTAGTCACTCAAAATGTGCCAACACACTAGCTTATTCCTTTCATGATTAGGTTCTTTGAATTGAATATATATATCAATCAAAATATTAACAACCTATTCATGCACCTATATCATCTGTAAGCATGCATTTATTATTATTGATCAATCAAAAGGGCAAACTATCATTAAGTAACCTTTCACAAGAATTCTTGT
>JAOTJB010335711.1:0-12903 GCA_027123815.1 Erythroxylum minutifolium
CTGTCGTTTTATTAGAGATTTCTTGCAAATTGCAAGACCCTTGGCAAATTTGTTAATCAAGGATGTGCCTTTCCTTTTTGATGAAAATTGTTTATCCACATTTAATCAATTAAAGGAGGCATTAACATCAGCTCCAATCTTAACGCAACCTGATTGGACGCTCCCATTTGAGGTCATGTGTGATGTAAGGGACTAGGCTATAGGTTGCGTATGGGGTTAAAGACGAGACAAAAGATTACATGTAATATACTATGTAAGCAAGACCCTTACGGGACCTTAACTTAATTACACCACCATACCAAAGGAATTACTCGTAGTGGTGCAAGCATGTGACAAGTTTCAATCACACCTCTCAGGATATAAAGTGATTGTATTCACCAAGTACACAGTTTTAAAATATATTTTTTCTATGAAGGACGCGAAACTGAGACTTATTCGTGGGTGTTACTTAAGGTGTTACAAGAGTTTGATATAGAAATACAAGATAAGAAAGGAGTGGAGAATTTGATTGTAAACCATTTATCACATCTAGAAGGAGGGGAATGTGAGCAAAGTGATGATATTAATGAGAACTTCCTTGATGAAACCCTAATGTTACCTAATAACCTGGTGATACCATGGTTCACTGATATCGCAAATTATGTTGCTAGTGGTAAACTTCCCTTTAACCTATCATATCAACAGCAGAAACGATTCTTGTATGAATGCACCCAGTATCTATGGGATGAACCAATCTTGTATCAAACATGCGTTGATGGTTTAGTAAGATAATGTGTTCCAGATGAAGAAATGTTAGATATATCAACAAAGTGTCACGAAGCTCAATACGCTGGCCACTACGGGCCAAATAAACGATAGCTCGAGTGCTTGAGTGTGGATTTTATTGTCCACATTTGTTTAAGAATACTCAAGCTTTCATGACATAGTGTGGTCGCTATCAAGGAGTAGGCATCATCTTTAAGAAAGATGAGATGCCTTTATCCAACTTTTGGAAGTTGAAGTCTTTGATGTATAGAACATTGACTTTATGGGGCCTTTTCCATTTTTCATGGGGAACACGTACATTGTAGTGGGGGTGGATTATGTATCTTGCTGAGCTGAAGCCATGAGATCTCTAACTAATGATGAGAAAGTTGTTTAGAAGTTTATCAAAAGGTTATTTAACCGACATGGAGTGCCAAGAAATAAAATAAGTCATGGAGGAGAATATTTCTGCATCAGATCTTTTGATGCCCTCCTAAAAAGATATGAAGTCCACCATCGAGTTGCTACTCCTTATCACCTGCAAACGAGTGAACAAGTGGAAGTCATTAATTGGGAGCTGAAACGAATTCTAGAATTGACAGTGAATAGCTCTAGGAAGGACTGAGCATTAAAGTTAGATGATGCTTTATGAGCTTATAGGACTGCGCTCAAAACACTTATAGGAACGACTCCTTTCAGGCTTACATATGGTAAGGATTATCATTTGCCAGTGGAGCTAGAGCATCAAACATATTAGGCGACGAGAGCTTTAAACTTCGATTGGAAGCAAGCGGGTGAAAAATGATTTCTTCAATTAAATGAACTCGAAGATTTTTGTTCCAATGCGTACAAAAATGCTAAACTTTACAAAGAGAAGGTAAAGAGATGGCATGACTCTCATCTTAAAAAGAAGGAATTTAAGGTAGTAGATGTAGTTTTGTTATACAATTTGAGGTTGAGACTGTTTCCAGAAACTTTAAAATTTGATCATAGAGCTCTCGAATTCAAAAATGCAAACAAGGATACCTTTAAGGTGAATGGGCATCGCTGCAAATCGTATCTTGGTGTAGTGATTCCAAGGGAAAAGGAAGTTATCTCTTTCCTTTCAAAAAATTGAGCATGCTTCCAAGGATGCAAGGTCAAGCTAATGACCATAATTTAGCATGTTTTGTAGTTAGATTTTGTTGTGCAGTTATATTTATTTTAAATTTCATAAATAAGTTTTAATGATTTGGGCTGGGTTAACTTACTAATTCCCTTACTCTCTGTTAATCAATTATAAGACAAGAAAACAATCTTAGTGTCAAGTTGAGATTCCACCTCCAACATCATCACCGTCACCACCTCAATCACCATGACGATTCTATACTCTAACCCTTGTCTTTTAGTTTTATTGTATTTTCAATTGTTCTCGTATTTCTCATGTTTCGTTAATTTTTATTCCCATCTTATGTATTACTAATTTATTCTTCTCACATTGAGGACAATGTGTTGTCCAAGTGTTTTTATTAGAATGTGCATTTTGCACAATGTCTGTTAGTTTTGTTTAGGATTGCATGATGTGATGTGTGTGAATGTGTCAATGGCTAAGACCTATCAGAATCGATTTAGCTTTGAACATAGTCTTTTAGGTTGCTAAACTTTATTAGCTTAAGAAATTAGTTTTCTAGGTTGCTTTAGTAAAATATGCATGTTAATTAGGATACGATGTTAGTTCATTCCCTCTAGGAATTTACCATATTCATTTATAATTTTAGACCGAATAATTAGGATCGTTAGTATCTTTTCATGAGAATGATTAGCTTAGGAAATAAGGTAGGCAAGCAAATATTAAAAAAGTGTTGTGTAAATCTTAAATAAATAACTAGTCTGCTAGATCTTTTTGAAACAAACCAGGTTATGAATAAAGCTAGTAGCTAATTGAGAATGTGATGTAGCTGAGTAATTGGGAGACATTCATCACAAATGTTTGCCTTCACATCAAAAGATTATAATGACATTCTAATCAAGCCGTTTAATAAAAACTTGGCCTAGTTAAGTAACCAGGGGATATTCATCACAAATGTTTGCCTTTGCACCAAAATGTTATGTTCATATTAATTAAATTAACAAAAATAGTGTGTTATTTAATAAATCCTACTAATCTTATGAATAGCTTGATTTCTTATGAATAGCCACTTAATGATAGTTACAATTTTGATTAACCAAATAATTATCAATGTGTGTGTGTAAGTGATAGGAGTGAATGAATGTGACATTAAGTCCTGATTAGTATTTATATTTAGACAGAAGTACTTAAACATATATTTCATATGTTAATAAGATTAGAATAACTTGAAGGATCACGTTTTTAGTTATCGTGAAGTTCAATTCCATTGTACTATTATTGCATATGTGTGTGTGTTATGCTTTGATGTAATTTTGTCTTGCTTGTTTTGTCTTTGCTTGAGGACAAGCAAAAGTTTAAGTGTGGGGATGTTGATAGTGGTAGTTTGCATAATGTTTTAGTGAGTAGTTTAATATGTGTTTAGTTATTAAATTAAATGATTAGTGCATGTTTAGGTCAAGATTGTGTTATTTGGTTAAATGTTTGTGTTTTGAGTCTTATATGGGTTAGAGTATGCTTTTGTGCTTTAAGTTTGTATATTTAAGGTGCCTTGATGTATTTATTAGTGTTTGAGAAAAAATATGGAAGAATAGAGGAGAATCGGAGGAAGCTCAGAGCTTGACCCAAGTCTAGGATCATGGCCTACTGAAGCAGTTGAGGGGAGTCACGATTGTGGCTTGGTCTACCATGATCGTGACTGAGAGCTAAATGAAGTGCCACGATTATTGCACTATAGGTCATGATCGTGGCCTGTATGATTGACGGCGCTGACAGCCTCCCAAACATGACTTACCAAGGGACATTTCAGACTTTTTGGGCCTAGGAAAACCTAGGGGTTTACCTAAAATAGAAAAAGCTATATAAAGAAAGAGAAAGAATCCTAAAGGAAGCTCCAACTTCTGCCACTTTAGGAAAACTCCAAGAAGAAAGAAGAAGAAGAGAGAAAAGAGGAAGAAGAGGAGAGAGAAGTGGGCTTATGCTGCTGCTGTTACTTTCCCGAGCCATCCCGATCCCACCCAAATGACGTTTCCTTTTCATCTTTGTAATTTCTTCTTTGAATGTGTAAGATGGATATAATTATATTGATGGATTTGGGATTGATGATGAAGTTCTAACTTTTCTTCAGGGATTTAAACTTGATTCAATGTTAATCTAGTTATTTTGTATTAATTCATTTGGGTGTTGTGATTATTTGTTGTAACTCCATGCTTCGGTAATAAATTGAAAGAGTGAACCGAATGCAAAATGATTGGGTTAGGTAATGAGAGTTAAACGACTCAATAGACCACGCAAATAATCAAATCGATAACTATACTGAGAGAGATTTCATGTGAGACTCAATTGTTTATTATAAGGCTTAAGGACTGATTAGGTTGTGGGCTGATTGTTAATCGAGAAATGACATTTTCAGTAACTTAACTTAATTAGGGTTTATTAATTAGGGCTTAGTGATTATAACTTGAGAGAGAGTGATCCATCTTTTGATAGTCTAGAACTGACACCACATCAACACAAAAGTGATTAGTTAACATTGATGATAGGATAAATCTCTTATCATAATTTAGTAATTCTTCTTGTGTGATTCCCCATAGTGAATTTGGTGGTGCTCAATATTTAATTTCTTTTTGTTAATTTTACAAATTAACTTTCTGTAAATCATTTTCACGTATTTACTTTTCTGTGCAATTTTTATTTTCATTATAATAATTTCTTGGGCCTTAGATAACTTAGAATTAGATTAGTTTGACAACTTCTAGAGGGATTGACACCTCACATACTACACCATCGACCTGTGTGCTTGCAGTATATTGAAGGTTTTAAATAAATTAAAACTTGCCTTAACAATCATTTTTCATATTTTAAATAAAAAAAGATCGAGCTGGGTTTTGGGCTACCTAAGTCCGACTGGGCTAGGGCTTAAGCTCAAACCTAGTGCCTTGAGTCCGATCAAACTTTGAATCAAGCTTGGGTCCAAATAGAAATTTTTGAGCAAGACTCAAGCTTGGGCAGACCTAACTTGACTGGACTCGACTCATTGTCGTCACTATTTATAGTAAATATTTTAAACTAAAATAAGAGAATTAAGGAAAGGAAATACATTGATGTTAGTACACGTAACATTACGAGACCAATGTACTATTAATACGTTAATTTAAAATATTGATGTGACAAACTAGGATGACATAATATATTTTCATAACATTTGTAAGACTTACAGTATTATGTGTGCCAGTGTATGATGATGTAATATAATGACCTATTATGTATATGCATATTGCATCATTATCGTATTAATATGATATGTTATATTTGTATTTTCATCAATTTTCTTAAAAATTTAATTAAGAAAATTACTAATGTTAGAAGACTTAAAATAAGATAATAATGGAAGTATTCGATTAAGAAACTTAAGAGGGTAAAAATATCAATATTAATGTCAATTTTAAAAATGATATATCTTATATACGAGTCTGCATCAGCTAACTAATAATTATATAAATATAAATATAAATATTTATTTCAGAATCCTTTTACTAAATCAGGTAGATCCTCTTTACTTAAAAATCTATATGCTATGTTCCATAACCAAGATTAATCCATGTGCTGATTTCTTCTTTTAGAATATCACCTTTCTCAATTCATACCCTCTTCAGCCTGCCTCTCATCCCTTTAACGGAATCATTCTCTTCATTTCTCTCTAGTCTGGTAGCTTCGACTCTCTCAATCTGACCATGTCACTGCAGTCCATAAAAAACATTTGATTAGAAGAATGCGTATCTTATTCTTACAAGCTTTTTCGATCACAATAAATAAAGAGGTAAAAGAGAGGATTTGTCATTAACAGTTTGTAAGCACAAAGTATTTAACTAAATAGCACCTTTATTAAAAATATCTCCTTAAATACATTAGAAGTGATAATATGCCTAAACTCCAGACACTGTCACAACCACTCAACATGTAGTTAGTAGGCAGTGACAACGTGTGCAGGATAGACGAATGACATATTCTCTTTGTCACTTTACTTAATTGGCCCGTATTTTCAGATAAAGGTTATAAATATAAATCGGACCAAATTTTGGTTAAATTGATTGATCTAGCTGAGTTTTAAAATTATTAGGTAATTCTTAAAAACTAGAAACATAATATTTACTACTTAATGATATAACAACTAATCATTAAGTAAGAACAACAATATTTAAATACAAAAAATAGAGTAAATATGTTCATTAATTATTATATTACTACTTATTTCCGTAAGTAGAGATTTAGAATTCACTTAATTTTCAAATGCTCAAAACTTGTATATTCAGTGATACGAAACAAAAATAAAAGATCGGAACCATTGCTCATTAATGTTGTAACAGACTTTCTTCATACTCTTTCCAGACGCTAATGTGTCTTGAACGATTGTGACACACTAGGTTTTTTGTTATTGTAATGGTTGACTCGTAAAAATAGATAGTTTTCCACCTTTTTGTTTTTGTTTCAAATCACTTATTCACTATAGCCAAGTAGCTTGTGCCCTTTCGATGATCAAGTGAATTTGTTTAATTAATAATGAAAAAACCACACAATTAAAGATTATTAATAGTACTGTACCAAAATCAACAAATACCTAAGTACTCTTCTAATAGTACGATAGTTTATTTTATTTGAATTCTGTCTGAATCGGGACAATAAATTAATTGCTACATGACGTCCCACCCACTATCAGTTTGATGTTTTTAAAAAAGAAAAAAGAAAAAGAAGTTCAATAATTTTTTTCCCCATCTTCTAAATTGAATTTTTGATTGGTTTTGATTAGGATCTAACAATCTTCTTTCTTAAATTTCACAATTAGATTTTGACACTTTTTCTTGAGAGAAAAATAATCGAATATCATTATGAATCATTTATAACTTCAAAAAATAACTTATTAAACTCGATTTGAATTATTCATCTTAAATTATTTCATCGAAGCAACATTATTAATGACATAAATCAAATCATCTATATATAAACACATAATAAGTATCTTATCAACTTCTTTAATCTTGAAATAAAAATTTAATTCACTTGACCTCTTTTGAAGACCAACATCGTGAAAATATCCATTGATCCTTGATCGTACTAGATTTTGATATTTGCATAAGCCTGCACTAGGCTTTATTCAATTGATAGACATGCTAATCCGCCACAATAAGGAAAATTATTATAACTTTGTAAAATCTAATCAATACCTTTACTCTTTTATGTAGCCATGGGTAACCGACCTTGACTTACATTTATAGATTTAACCATCATGTTTGGATTTGAGTTTGTAAACCCATTTAAAATCAACCTTTTCTTTGTCATTTGGTAAATATTAAATATTTAATCTTTTAATCCATAAATTCTTTCCACTTGTTAAAATCACTGGCCTCTTGAGTTGCTATAAATTGATAACTTTCCATCTACTCATAAATTGTACTAGCTTCCTTACACTTATTTTCTATTTAAATATTATTTTTATTTATTATGAAATTAAATCTCCTAATTATAATTAAGTCAAACTTAGTTATAATTATAATTTAATTTTAATAAAATCAAGTATCTCATATTTAATTCTTAAAGTTTATCAAACTTCACAATTATGTTCAACTTAATTTAAATTGATTTTTTCTTTTTAACTACTATTTATGTCTACCTTATTAGGTTCCTAATATGTTGAAAATGATTATAAATTATAATTTTAAATCATAATTAAATTTAGATAAATTAAGACCTTCTTTAATTAATTTATAATTCTCTAATTAAATAATTTATAATTGTAGATTAAAATTGACATCTAGCAACATGTTATAACATTATGAATATCAAATTAGTTTGACTCAACTTGTCCATACATAGTTATGATCTATATTTTAATTCTTTTGTCATCTAATATTCTAATCGGATATAGACTATAGATGCAGTGTCTACTTTTTAAAGTCCAACCATGTTTGTTCTTATTAATTAGTAATTGATTAATAATTGATATATTTTTCAAATGTCAATTCCCTCTAGCTAGATAATTCCTTAAATCATTATTAATTAAGAACAAGAGAATATTCTCTCTAATTATTTTAGAGTGACAAATCATTTATTGATTTACTCATCATCTCTATATGAATCATATTATATCCAAGCATTCTCGATTAGTTATCCTAATTAGAGCAAGTTATAAGTAGCATCAAAATATAATAATTATCATTTAATATACTTTGGTAATCACAAATATAAGAATTAAGTATACAACTATCATAATGAGGAAATCCATAGGCACATAATTAATATTTTATTTAGGATCTTCATAACTGAGTCAGTTCAGTGAACGCACTTGCATGTTTATTTAAGCATTTTCATAATTTAATTTATGATATCAATGTGTTTCTTCGTAAGAAAAAAGGGTAATGTGTACTAGTTTTACCATTTCATCAATATCTTGTCTGGATGAAACTACAACTTAGTGTTGGCCCTAGATAAAGGCAAGATAGGCACTTGCCTAGGGCTTACATTCATAGGGGTCATTTATTAAAAGAGTTAAAAATTAATAAAATCATAAATCTAGTTATTAAAAAGTTGAAAATTTAAAAGTTAATGAATTGATTCATTAAAAGGGGTAGAAATTGAAAAGTCAGTAAATCTACTTTAAGATGTTTATAATACCAACAAATTTCTTGGCACTTTACCTTGTAGAAACTAAAAAGAAAAAATTTTTAGTTGAATTTTTTATTCTAAATTTCAAGTTTTATTGAATAGAGCTAAAGAGCAGTTCAATTCCAACCATCAATTGAGATGTATGGTAACATCTTTATTAACAAACATTATATTTTATTAATATAATAATATTTGTCCTAATATATAATTAAAAGTTTAACCTTTAACTTTTCGTTTAAACTCTAGCTTTCAATTAAAAGTTTCGATGGCCTCTCTTGTGAGGTTGATGATTTTTAGAGAGTACAATTTTGGAAAAAAAAACTTTTAAAGGAGTAGGATAAGATATCATCTAAGATGAACTAAGGGGGCACTTGGTTCACATAGGGTAATGGGAATCAGAATGAGAATAAATATATTGAGGAATGAGAATGAATATAATCATTATACTTATGATGGTTGGTTAAGATGAAGGAATGATTACCATTACCATTGATGGTGGTTGGTTTGTTAAAAATGTTGACAGAAAAAATTTGTTTTATATCAAAATTTAAATATATTTTAATTGATTATATTTAATTTATGCATCCTATTTTTAATGACAAAACGTTTAAAATCAAGTATATTACGGTATTTCCTTTCAGATAGCTCTTGAAGAAAAAAATACTCTAACATTTTCTTGCATCAACATAACATTAGCTACATAATATCGTCAAAATATAGTTTAATCATCCAAAATATTATACAATTCATCGATATAACCATAATATCCACCATTTCATTGCTATAGTAAAATCAAGTAACATAGTTTAATACAATTTACATTCCTCTGATAATGCAAATGATGTAAAATATCCCAGCTATACACAATACCTTAACCAAAAGCCTTCAATTGATACAAAATAACGAGGTTAACACTACAAACTTTTTTTGCATCACAACTACAAAATTTCCAACTAGTACAAAATAACTTGGTTAGGTAACATCAGTTGCATCATAAGTTTACAATACTTACAAAAATATTAATATGCTTCCTCGAATGATTCATAGATTAGAAAATGGATAGAGGAATCCAAGTACAAAAGGCCTTTTTAAATAACTTGGCAAAGCGAATCAAACCTGAACTTTAACAGGATCATTACAAAATCAAAACAACATTCTTACCAAAATCTATTTGAGATATGTCAATATTAAGAAGCTCACTGATGAGCTCCTGCATCTTCTCTTTAGTTAGGGAATCAGACTTAGACTCCACAATCAAAGCATTTATAACAGATGCATATTACGAGGCCATTTGGTCATAAATAGACTCAAACTTAATGGTGAAGCTATCTAACCTTGACTCAATAGTATTATGAAGTGTAGCTAGTTTTTTTTTTGTAAGAACTTTTCTTTCTTAGTGACAAGTTTTTTCACCTTTTTATTCCATAGCTGCTTGTAGGAATAGCCGAGGATTCTTATATATTAGATACCATAACAAGTTCATCTTCACTGTCCGATGAAGAACATGCTGTCATATTCTTTGAGCTGTTAGCCTTAGCACTTGTTTCAGCTATATCCTTAGCTTTGAGTCCCGTCGCTCTATCTTTACCCCACACCATGTCCAGTTTTCACAAATATGGGAATTTAAAGTTCCACATTCCAACTGTGTTCTTGCGATTCTGTAAAAAAGAATTATAAGAAGAAGAAGATTAAAAACGTAATAACAAGAAATTGTTATAACTATGAGAAAAGAAACTACTAAAATACGAATTCAATCAACTTTTGAGTTAGATGTCCTTACCAAGCACCATTCATCAAACCATTGTTTCTCATAATGGATCTTATGCTCAACATCATCCCACTGATAGCTACTTTGCATACACATTTCAGAATTTGGATTGTACTTGTTTCTTAACCATTAAAGTCAATGTGAGGATCGACATCCTTATCAAAATTGGGAATCTTGCTCGGTAATATCTTGTGCACTTCAATCATGTAATTATTCTTAAATTCCCCATTTAATTTCCATAAAGGATCGCAAGCTCGTTCCTACAAAACGTCGACCAAAGCTTCAACCTCATCATCCTTCCAATATTGGTTATTCTGTATCCTCCCACGGCCAGCCATAGCCATTCCTAATAAAAGTACGACAATGTAAGAGTTATCAAAGAAATAACATATAACAAAAATAACTTTGCTGAAAAATCTAAATACAACGATATAATTTAGTAACTCACGAACACATAGTCAACCAAACAGAGATGTTCACATGGATGCATTTCAAAAGTAATCCAATAATTCTTAGTTATATATTACAAATAGTAAACAAATAGAGATGTTCAACATTTACGTACATTAATCAAAATCAAAACGTTTCAACAATCTAGTAATCATATGAAACAAACATATCTTAAATTACTAATCTACATCATTGTCATTAGATCTAGTTGTTCACATATTATATATGTTGGTTGCCATATTATTCCTGAATGTCAACTACTCATCAGTTAGACTAATTTGTGTAATGTATTCCATTTCATCATCTTCATCACTCTCCTCTTCATCTTCAGTGAATGAATCTTGTGGATCAAAGCTCATAAACTTACGAATCAAGTAGTGTAAAAGGGACAAGCCATTATAATGCAAACTTGGGTTTGAATTGAGAAAAATGAAGGGGAAGCAAGGATCTTCCATCTTCCTTTCAACAATACAAAACATCTCTCAATAACATTCCTTGCTTTAGAATGTTTCATATTAAAGTATTCCTCTGCCCTCTCCAGTCAATGGCAATTGAATTCTTTGAGAGATGATAGCATTGCCCTCGCTACGGAGCAAGAAATCCATTTGCATTGCAATATCAACATTCAACCAAGTAATAACATCCTTCATAATTAAACAATAAGTTATGATTGAGTAGCATAACTCAAAGAGAAACGAAATTGGATATTGTAATAGAAATTTACCTTGAGGGACTTGTAGACCATGAGGCCTTGAGATCGCATCTCGAAGCACACGACCATTGTGTACAGAGCCCTCCCAACCAGGCAATATATTTATGAATTGCATGTTTAGGCAATAAACACCTAAAATATTTGTTGAAAAACATCCTTTTCTTATGCGATATCGGGGTGTATCTTCATTAGGGGTGTAACTTTAATTAGTGTCCCATCTAAAGCTCCTAGGCAACCCTACAAATTAAAACTAAAAGGTGATTTAACACATAAAAGTTATGATATTAATGTTATAGGTTAATTCTAATGTTCAATTACTTGAAAACATTTCTATCTCTCATCTTGACAATTTTGAGTAATAGGCTCCGACTTCTTGAGCAAAATATAATGCAATCTTATAATTGCACAAAGAACTTGATGGAATTGCTGACTTACAATTTCTTTACTATAGAGAAAAAGTAGGCTTATTGTCCTCCTCATTTTATGGTGAGCTAAGTTGTATATGAACATTGCTACAACCTCTTCTATAGATGTGTTTCTAGTGTCTTTTAAACCCCCGACATCTCTTACCATATCACACAATATCCTAAAGGTTACTCTATCCATACGAAGTTCACTAATGCAGGCATTATCACAATCCGTGGTCAATCTAAACATCCATCTCATTCTATCAATCCTTTTTTCTTCCTTTGTTTTAATTTCATGGACCTTATCTTGAAGGTACAAACAATAGATAACATAATGGATAGCAAATAAGAAAATCATCATAGTATTTGTTATTTGTTAAAGTATCAAAAGTTGCTTTAGTTTGTGTCGTCGTTAGCTAATAGGGGGTAAGTCATGTTGATCTACATTAAAAAATTCAAAAAATAATTATCCAACATATAGATAGGGCATGTTGAAAAACTAGGTAATAACAGTGAAAAAGAGATAAAACAATAAGCTAAGTAAACCCCTGACATCTTTTACCATATCGCACAATATTCTAAAAGTTACTCTATCTATACGAAGTTCACCAATGCAAGCATCATCACAATCCATGGTCAATCTAAATATCCATCACATTCTATCAATCCTTTTTTTCTTCCTTTGTTTTAATTTCATGGACCTTATCTCGAAGGTACAAATAAATGATAACATAATGGATGGCAAATAAGAAAACAATCATATTATTTGTTGTTTGTTGAAATATCAAAAGTTGCTTTAGTTTATGCCATCATTCACTAATAAAAGGTAAGCCATTTTAATCTACATTAAAAAATCTAGAAAGTAAATGTCCAACATATCGAATTTCTCATAAATGTACAACATATCAAATTTCTCACAAATGTAAACTTGAATGATGCAATGATGACTTGGGACATAGCTAAACTGAAAACAGTTGATATGTAAGGCCCCAAATTGTAGCCTAGTTGGAATGTTTCATTAAACATGTATTCCATATGACTTAATTATGTTTTTAAA
>JAOTJB010335761.1:0-12899 GCA_027123815.1 Erythroxylum minutifolium
TAAATACCAAAATACATAATTTTCAGTCGAACGTGAGTCGTTTGGAGAAGGGTTAAGTTGGGTTCCAGCAGCATCCGACTCATCGCAACTAGATCTATTGTCAAGTCTACTCTTACGATTGCAAAATTCTCTGCTTATATTTACACATAATTTGGAGTGTCCTTAGTTAAGTGTGACAGCCATAGAGAAGTTGCCATCGTCTATTGGCAATCTCAAAGGGCTCAATGATTTACTTATGTCTTATTTAAATTTTGAAAATGGTTTTGCAGAAGACCGTCATGCATTGGCTTTGTCGTCAGAAGGCACTTCTTCTTTACAAGACTTGAGCATTCATGATTGTAATTTAAGGGAATTATCTGAAGACTTGAGTTTTCTATCTTCTGTAGGATTTTTAGATTTAAGTCTAAATGAATTTGAGAGAATTCCTGCAACCATCAAACAATTTTCACTATTGAAAAATCTTAATATAGACAACTGCAAAAGGCTTCTATCCTTTTCAGAACTTTCGTCGAGTGTCTTCACATTTCTCGCCAATGATTTTAGATCACTTGAACAAATATGGACCATTAAACAACTATTTCTTGGCTCGCAAGCGCATAAGGGAAGATCCCATTTACGGAATTGCCTAAAGTTTGAAAAAGATGAATGTCAGGCAGTAGTAAATGCACTGTTGAGGAATTATCTAACTGCTCATTGGAGAATTCAAATGCAGTAATTGGTATGTAACAGTCTTTTGTCTCTTTCTTTATTTAGGTATAATCATTAATTTGTGTTATAACTTGGTGTTGTTCAGCCCAGTTTGAATTTATGTATCCAGGAAGTAGAATACTCAAGTGGGTCAAGTATCAAAGCATGAGTGGTTCCATTCAAATATCCCTTCCTTCTCGGTTTAATCATCGTTTTCTGAGATTAGATTTCTATGTGAATTATTGTGATGGACTAAAGTTCTCTATAGATTCTGAGCCATTGTTCGTCCGGAAGAAAGCTAAAGGGCATATGATATCTGGATTAGGAGAAGATTTTGTGAATGGGCTTGCATGCTATAATAAATGCAGTTATTACCATACCACATTCAACAACCAAGATCCTCATTTTATTTAGAGCATAATAGGTTGATAGAATCATACCTCCAACACTTGGCATGTCCCTCTCCATTGTTCAAAGCTCTATCTCTACCTATCAAAGACCAAAAACAACACAAAAACTCATTTTGCAAGAGGGAGTTATGGTAGAAGACCCTTATTTAATTTAGACACCCACACACAATATATATATCACAATCTCACCTTATGTCATATTCTACCCTAAGGGGTTTTTTTATGACATGTTCTACCCTAAGGGGTAGAATAGGTTAATTGTATGATATTATATGTGTGATGTGAACTATAGTTTAATGGGCCAACACATAGTCATTAGGGTACTACCATGTGCCTCAAATGCAATTAGCAAATTAACCATCCCATTATGGTAATTAAATATACATTAGGCAATTCGATTGTGGTTTGACATATGGAATTAACGTTGTGATTATATTAGTCCACAAATATTTCTAACATTGCATACATGGTAACATTGAAAAGGACGTAAACATTTTTAAGTTCAACAGCGCAGTTTAGTATGGAATCAAAAAGTGTGGTATGCCCAAAAAGATGATGAATTCTGTGAAACATTAGTCTTTCCTATTTTAAAAGTATTTGATTTTATTTGTACAAGTTTTTATTTTCCCTTGTCATTTTATATTTTTTGTAATTGAGTATAATAGTAGCTGTTAGATATTTTTTCTATAAGATGGACTGTAATCTAAGAAGCACAGATACGGACACGAACACATGACACGACACGGGAACACACCAACTACTAAAATTTGGTGGACACAGACATGCCATATATATATAGAAAAAAATTCAAAATTCATAATATGATATATATTTATTGATGTGTTTCAAGATTTCTAACATCTTGATAGTTTATACATATTTGGTACTTTATAAACCCCTCTAAAAAAACATGGAGCATATATTCTATTAAATCGTGTCCGAGCAGTCTCCAAAGGTGTTCGAGCCGTGTCAGAGCTGAAAAAAATTATTTTTTAATTCCAACACGTGTTAGGCACATGTCCGCCGCGTGTCAGTGGGTGTTCGACACGGACACATGTCCGACACACGAACACGGCTCCATTTTGCCGTGTCCGTGCTACATAGACTGTAATTAATTGCATTTTAACAGTTTTGATATGGAGCCGTGTCCGTACTACATAGACTGTAATTAATTGCATTTAAACAGTTTTAACAACATATCAGTTAAGCTAACCAAATTTGATTTAAATAAAGATAATAAAAGAGTCCGATAAAAGATCTGAATTTATGAGTTGAAGTCCAGCGAGAAAAAATGGACCCTATCTGTAACGAGGAATCCCAATATGGATATTATAAATAGAAGGTTAACCGCTTTCTCTTTCCCTAACTCATTGCTCCATCCATTCTGTCTTTGACCTCATGAGCCGAATCTGAAGCAACGTCTGTCACCATCTTCAGCCTTTGTTTAGCTCCATCATAGGCATCTGCTGCTTTAACCTCTCCATATTCCATTGCATCCACCATTGTTTCTTTCGCATCAGTATGTCAGAGGCCTTTTTCATAGCTTCATCCGCATTCCGTGAAGCATATTCCTTCATATCACCTATCTTTCGGTGCGCGGTGTTGGCTGCCTCTCTGGTTTCTTCAGAAGCATACCTTGATGATTCTGGAAAGATAAAACTATTCAGAAAAGATCAGCCATAGGTGCGGGCATTCCACTATATGCCCAAAAAGAGGTTGAAGATAGAAGAAGTTGAATGAAATTATTCAAGTTCAATGCTTCGACTAGGTGAGTTATACATGTTTCTCTCTTCTAAGTTCTGACAAAAGCAGTTGATAAGAGAAACTATTAAATCTTATTCGTTTCTAGGAGTTTTATTTTCTTATATCATGTTACGTTCTTGTCATTGAGCATAATAAAAGCCACTCCATCTTTCAGATCAAGGATGTAAAATCTTCAAGATGGATGGTACATATGAAGACAAAGTTAAGAGAGACTGCTTCAGAGTTGTGAAGAAAAACAAACAAATTTTGGTGATTCATTGTTTGGAATAGATCAAAGAATAACTTCTATTTATTGTTCTTATTGATAAACAAAACAAACTAAATCAATATGTACAAATAGAGGGCACAACAAATTTGATATGCACAAAAGAATGGGAAAGTAATGTAGCAGAAGCACCAAAGGCATTCAAATTCAGAATTAAAGTTCTTCAATGCTAGATTTGCCACTAGATATCATTGGCTTTAGCTTTCAAGCATCCAATATTTCTTCTTCATCCTAGTATCAATCAGAAGTAGCTCTGGAATACAAATATGAGACAAGAACAATAAGAAACTACAAACTGGAAAGTATTCATGCTCTAAACAAATATAAAGTTTGGAACTACATTCAATCATAGCAGCATATGCAAACCTCATAAACTGAGCGACCAGAGATTCTATGCTTGTGATATGCCATGAGGCAAGTATCTTATTCATTTCAAAAGTAATCTGATACATAATTAGTCCTAGAATGTTTTACCTCCTTCAGGATATACTGAATTATAGTGAACCTCTGCCCAAAAACTCTGAGAAAATAACTGCATGTAAAGTATCCATAAGTATTAGATAGAACCTTTGTTGGTGTAAGACTAGGAAAGATGATGAATGACTGAAATTTTGGCTTTCCTGATGTTTTAGATCGCTTGCAAGAATGATAATCTGCAAAAGGGATTGGGAAATTGTTCTCGAAATCTTACCTCGTTCGGAATTTTGAGAGTGTAGAAAGATCTCAATGTAACATGTATCCTTGAATGATGTTATAACAAATATCTTTATACCATACTGCAGCAGTTAGGGTGGCAAGGTATATTAGTCATCAATGTAAAATGCTTCCAAATAAAACAGAACACAAGAAAACTTATATAAAAGCTTACAAAAATTTAAAAGTTAAGACTTAAAAACCTTTTATATGTTCCAATAAGCAAATAAGAACAGAGAAATATAGAGAAAATTAGTAAAACGAAAAGGAAACATTGAAAGAGTAGAAGTTGCTCACACAGAATCTGCAGCAGCTTGCCATGTGACAGGATCACCCCATTCACCACTCTTCTTACTAAACATATAATTAACAGAGTAAGCATGAATTCATTTGCGAGAGCTTTTACATGGAAACAAAGAAAAATTGGGAGCAGCAACAAACTTGTTCATTTTCTTTAAATATTTACCAAAAGCCATTGGAACCCAACCCCCATACATTTGTCGGTGAGACTTGAGCTGAAACAATGTAACACTAACTCATTTAGACATGGCATCATCTTATTAAAATAGTTTAATGTAACACTAACTCATTCAGACGTAAACTAACCTGATTGACTATTTGTTCTCCAACATGTTTGTGGTATGCAGGATATCGGATATTCATTGAATAATCATCAATTCCTAGAAAATAGATGTATATGTGAAAACTAGAAAGTTAAAAGACTGATTGAATAAAGTTTTTACATGGTTGCCAAAAACATAAACAAATGATTCAAAGGAGCAAGAATGACATAAGTTGGAACTGATGACATGAAAAGAATGTTAGAAAGAAAATACATACATACTTGTGAAGCCATCCACGAAGTCTCCTCTGTTCCACTTAGTGGGAGCATTGAACTTTGAAGCAGTGACCTCTTCATTTCATTCAACTTCTTCTATCTTCATCGTGGACACTGGAGTAGGAAAGTTGAATGTGTGATAAAATTCATCCTGATCTTCTTGGGTGTACAGTGGAACGATCCCACACTTTTTGATTATATAGTTAGACAAGCTGAACTTAAAAACGACTACATCCTCTTCGAAGTTAACATGTCTATATATCCATGTACGAAGCTCTTTACTGATGAAGACTAACATATGTTCTTTATCTGCTCTGTGAGGTGGAGTATATATTGTAAATAAGGAGGAGAAATGGTGACTGTCATCAAAATAACAATCATATCTAAGATTGCATATTCCTCCATCATCATACTCGGCATTATCATGGCACAGATAGAAAGCAAATCCCAGAAAAAGATGATTAAGCCAATGAGGAGGAAGGTGGATTCGAATGAAATCACCCATGTTTTGATACTGAACCCACTTTGGTATTCTACTTCCTGGATAAATCATTTCAAAATAATCCTGACAACACAAATTTATAACTTAAATTAATGATTACACAGACCTAGATAAAGAAAGACAAAAACAGAGTTACATACCAATGATTTCTGCATTTGAGTTCTTTTATAATTCCTCAACAGTGCATTTACTACTGCCTGACAGTCATCTTCATCCAACTTCAAGCAATTCCAAAAACGGAATCTTCTCTCAGACAATGCTTGTTCTATTTGTGAATCAAGGGGTAGTTGTTCAAGGGTCCATATTTGTTTTAGCGATCCACAAACTTGGGCCGATAAGTGGGAGATACTTGATGGAAGTTCTGGTAAGGATAGAAGCCTTTTGCAGTTGTCTATAAAAAGATATTTTAATCGTGAAAGTTGTTTGATAGTATCAGGGATTCTCTCAAAATTATTTTGACTCAAATGTAGAGATTTTATAGAAGATAGAAAGCTCAAGTCCCCTGGCAATTCCCTCAAATTATTGTTGGAAAGATATAAATTTTGTGTCAAGGACCTGCCTTCCAACGATGAACCCAATCTATGGTGGTCTTCTTCTAAAAAACAATTTTCGGAACTTTCTGGGTAGAAAGCAAACTTCCAGCAATTATCCATCCCTAAAAGCTTGATCCCTTTCAGATTGCCGATAGAAGATGGCAACTTCTCTATGGCTGTTTGACTTAAGCCAAGAATCTTCAAATTATCCATAGGCTCCAAAATTTCAGGAAGCGCCTTAAAACGTGAGCTTCCACTCAGATAAAGACTGTTGAGGGATGTCAACTTGCTAAAAAAGTTGCTTGGAAGGCTTTCAAGCTCTCTACAATCTTCCATCCCTAAGTACTCTAATTTGCCTAGGAGTTCAAGTGATGACGAAGGTACCTGTTTTATTGCCGTCCTTTGCAAGTATAATTGCCTTATATTGCTTGAAATTTCTGGAAATGTATTTAACTGTGAGCAATCACTCATATTAAGAATTTCAAGAGCTTCTAGAAATCCACTTCTACTGATGGGAAAATGAGTTATGCTTTTGTCATTTGCTAAACTTAGGGAAGTTAACTTGGCCAATCTCCAAAAACCATTAACAATCACCCTCATCATTCCACATGAATGTTGAGACATCAGTGAATCTTCCTGTAATTAAAAAATAACAAAAAATTAATTAATCCAATCAAGTATTGCTTTCAACTTCTATTATAGTAAATTAAATTGTTTACTATATAATTTCCGTACCTTGATTCTGTTCCAGTTGTTGTTGGATAAATGAAGCACCACAAGATTCTTTGGTTGAAAATTAGGTGGAAAAGATTTGAATGGATACTTATCCCACCTAAGATACCTTAATGTATTAGGAAGATAATCAAGTCCTTGAGGGAAACGTAGATTACTTTCTCCATAGAAACTTAGAAATTTAAGGTTAGGCATCTTCATGAACACTTGTGGATTTAAATTCATCTCTCTTATCTTAGATGAGTCTAAAATAATGCTTTCCACAGCTTCAGCCTCCTAACAAAAGACACACGAAATATATACACTAGTTGTTATGATAATAAATAATTTCTCTCATTAAATCAGGAATTATAAAAGACTATTAATAATAAAAAGTAATTTTTAAACTTCTTACCTTATTCCCTATAAATGCTTCATAAATATCTTCAGGATCCCATAATCTACTGCGTTGATTTGGATATCTAGCTTCTTGACGAACAATTTCCTTTCCCATCTCTTGTAACAAGTCATGCACTTCTAACATATCACTTTTGGAAGCATCTACAAGGCATTTGTCTTGGAGAACACTAATTATAATATCTACATCGAAACCACAACTTTTAAGCACTTTCTTCACCACATTTGTCCTTTCCGATTTGAAGAAACATGCAATGTGAAGAAAGACGTCCTTCTCCACCCTATTTAAGCCATTGTAACTAATTTGCAGCACTTGCTGGATATCCTTATTGGGAACTTTTGACAACTGATTCAATGCACTTCTCCACTCATTATGATTTTTCCCAATTAGGCTGGATCCTAAAACCTTCAAAGCTAAAGGATTGCCTTGTGCATATTTCACAATCGAGTTTAACAAGGACACATAATCATCTTTTGGATATTTTTGCTTTAAGGCACTCTTCGTGAAAAGTTGGTGGGCTTCACCATGATTTAATGGTTTAATTTCATATATAAAATCAGCTCTCCCTGCAAATACTTGTTTATCTCTACTAGTGATGAGAATCATGCTTCCTGAACCGAACCAACATGGATTTCCAATCAAAGATTCTAATTGTAGTGGTTCATTCACGTCATCAAGAACAATTAACATCTTCTTACGACCAAGTATTCTTTTACAAAATGGTGTAAGTCCTCTACTAAACATATTTTTAACAGGATTTTCTTCACCAAGTACTTTTGAAATGAGTTCTTCCTGTAATTTCTTGATACCACCTGCTTCTACTTGTTGCCTAACATTTTGAACAAAGCAACAACTTTGAAATTGATTGGACATCATTTTATATATGACTTCCGCTGTAGTAGTTTTACCAACACCGCCCATCCCCCAAATTCCTAAAATACGAATCTCCAATGGGTTAATAGTAAACATCCTTTCTATTTCCTCAATGCGCGAGTCCATTCCAACTAAGTGTTCAAAATCATCACATGTCATTGATTGGTTCAGTTTTCCTAAAATTTCCTCAACAATTTTGTTAATAAGCATATGATCACTCCTGTAAATTATGAAAGCACAATTTAAATGAATGAAAAGCAAAAGAATCCTTTACTTGGA
This sequence comes from Erythroxylum minutifolium, assembly GCA_027123815.1. NCBI lineage: Eukaryota > Viridiplantae > Streptophyta > Magnoliopsida > Malpighiales > Erythroxylaceae > Erythroxylum > Erythroxylum minutifolium. The sequence continues at coordinate 7,974 of JAOTJB010335761.1, forward strand.
TTGACCATATATCATAAAACATACCTGAACTCCTTAGAATTAAATCCAGATAGATTGGCAGCTGTGGTCAAGGCATCCCTCCACCTTGGAATCTCGTGTGCATTCTTGAGATTTTGTTCGTGTTTAATAAAAGCTACAGCAACATCATGGGACTGTTTCCTTAAATGAGATGGATCTACCTCGTAAAAGATAGTTATGACAATCTGTCCATAGGTTCGGTGACACTTGATGATCTCTGCAAGCTCATCAAGGCACCAACTGGAACATGCATAGTCTTTTGAGAAAACAAGTACAGCAACAGTGGAATCTTGGATTGCTTGGGGAAGTGACCGAGCAATTTCTTCTCCTCTTTTGAGTTCCTCGTCATCAAAGAAGGTTTGGAGATCCTTTTGGCGCAAAGCAGCATAGAGATGGCTGGTGAAATTGCGACGAGTGTCTTCACCCCTGAAGTTCAAGAAGACATCGTAGTTCAATGGGTGAGAGGCCGAAGAAGGAGAAGAAGAAGAAGCCATTATTGTTGAACGAAGAGGTTAGAAGCTATCTAATAATAGACATCGGCCATTCATAAGCTTATATGCATTATTAAAGACAATCCATTGACTTGTAGTCGTCTTAATAAACCATTGTTTCGTTAACTGTGAAGCTTCCATGAACTTTCTCCGAGAAGTAAAAGATTATGCATTATTAAAGACAATCCATTGACTTGTAGTCGTCTTAATTATAAACCATTTTTTGGTTAACTGTGAAGCTTCCATGAACTTTCTCCGAAAAGTGAAAGATTATTACAAGCCATTTTCTATCGTTCTCTACCTCTTTGTCTTGCACTTTTGTCTTACTATATCTGATGTTCCGTTTTGATATTACTATCCAATTAGGTATTGTGTTTTCAATTGTCCAATATACGGAAGAAGGGAATGGTTGTTTTGAATTTGATATATTTAGTTAGGAGTAAATTTCCTGGAGAATTGCCAAGTTGCCAACCGAGGAGTGAATATACTAAGCCAAGCCAAGCCTTAACAATAAAAAAACTTCTAACCTGAATATTTACCTTACTATAACAAAACTTCTAACCTGATTATTTTATTTAGTCGTTCTTTAGCATCCAAAACACCTCCGATCATTAACATGTGCAAAATATTTAAGGAGCACATGTTAGTCTTCAGTAGTAAAATGTCTTGTGAATGGGTACGCAGACACGGCAACTTTGGAAAGGGCCCTAACGTCGCTAAACTAGCAGCCGTACACTAAAACATTTCCGATCACGTAGGCCGTTCTTAATGTTTAATAGGCTTGGCAAAGGAAAAAAAAGGGCCCCAATTAATTAGCAAAATATATATTTGTAAATTTTTAAAGTATATTTTTATTATTAAAATTTAATATTTATACATAAGTGACTCGATATAAGAAATTACTTTATAAAAATATAAAAAATTAACATACCTAAGAGAAAATATAGTAAAATATATTCTAAGTTATTAACTATTATAAGTTTATCAAGCCAAATATTACCCTATTTTGCAAGTGTGGAATGATTGAATATTATTTTGTCAAGCAACTAGATAAATATAGTATATCATATCAACTATTTAAGGTATTATTTAATCATTAAATAATTTTTATTATATTTTATTAAATTTTAAGTAATAAAAAATTTTCTTTTGTGGGAATTGATATAATGATAAATGTAGTGTATCATATCAACTATTTATTGTATTATTTAATTGTCAAATCACTTTTATTATATTTTATTAAAATTTAAAGTAAATTTAATATTATGTTATTTTAAATAAATATAAATAAAATAAAAAGAATAAAATTTGGACACTTAAGTAATAATATACACATAAATAATACTTTTTCTAGAATATAATAAATTTAGGGATTTATAATAAAAAAGGCTGCAAGTAGATGACCTACAAGTGTTGCAATGAATTATTACTCAGATATTCAAATATTTAATAAGTTAAAAATAAATAAAAAATTAGAGACTTTACTTTTAAATTATCACTCAAAACTTAGAAGTAAAAATTTTGAAATTCTTTTGCTGCTAATTTTTGAATTGAGCATTTTAAATTTATATGTTGATAGAAATAAAAAAATTGATTAGAAAAAATACACCTAACTGTTTCAAAAGAATTTATAATCACAGGAATTTAGCGTTAACTTTTTAAACACGGTAAGAGATATGCTAAAAATTTTATCTCTTCCATTTCTCTCTAGCAACTATTAAATGAGAATTAATAAAAACGTTGGAATAAAAATTATTAACCTTTGATGAAAATCTGTAAAACAATGAAAGGAGAGTTGAGAGTGGAGCCTACGGTAAAAGAGAAATAAATGTTGATGTGAGGCCCACATAAGTAAAAGATAGATTAGTATTTTAAAAAATAGAACATACAAAATTTTTAGGATTTAATACTCTACAAAATTTTTAGGATTTAATACTCTCTTGCAGCCCCCTAGGGAAGGTGTTGCATCTGCCCAGGGCCAGGATTGGATTACGTTTACGGCCAAAAGGACAGTGTTAGCTTAAATCCAATATTGGTAAAGAGAGATCACAGAAGCCTCCATTAAGGCTATATAAGGAAGCATATGTTTAAGGTTTTATACATCCCAAAAATCTCTTTAACATAACCTTGCGTATAATTCTTGGTATAGATTGTAAGATCTTCCTCTTGTAATATTTGTTTTCTATAGTTGAAAGTTTTCTATTCCTGCCTGTGATTTTTTCCCATATTTATTAAGGGATTTTTCACGTTAAATCTTGTGTGTCCCTTTTATCTCAATTTCTTTTTTATTGGTGCGTTTGCTCTATCCGGTGGAGTCCATTTCCTATTAGTGGTATCAGAGCCCAAGGGTTGCTAAAGGATGCTCAGTGGTTGTAGCATAGTTTGATCTTTCACATCAGAAAATGAGTTTTTCTTTAGTGTTCTTGCGAGTTAAGGGTGGTTCTATTCTTGGGTTCTTGTAACCATTTTTATAGAATTTTTCACTGGTATTTGAGGTGATTGAGTGCATGTCTAAGAAAGCTCTGTCTAAGGAGACTGGGTTTTAAGTTGGATCATTTGTGACCCCTCTAACTTTTCCTGGAAACTTTCCTGATGTACTACAGTCTTATTACATACTAAGCGGAGGTAACTCGAGGCAGATTCCTTTTTTTAACGTGAGAGAGTGTGAGTCAGTTCTTGTGATAGAAGCAATGTTGACCAAATTTGATATTAAAAAGTTTGACGGGACAAAGTTCTCATTATAGAAATTGAAGATGAAGGCAGTACTAGTAAAAGATAACTACTTGGAGGCTATCAGTGCTAGGCTGACAGATTTCACAGATGACGTCAAATGGAAACAAATAGATGCCTTGGCCATGTCAGATTTGCATCTTGGTCTATCGAATGATATCTTGCAAGGTGTAGAGGAAAAGAAAACAGCCAAAGAGATATGAGATCATCTCACAAAGTTATATGAAGCTAAATCTCTTCACAACAAAATTTTTCTAAAGAGGAGACTTTACACATCAATAATAGAGCATATCAATACTCTGACCTCTCTATACTCTCAACTTTCAAAGTTAGGACATAATGTAAATTTAACTAAATGTGTGGAGACTCTACTTCAAAGTCTTCCAGATTTATATGACCAACTCATCATTAATTTAACCAGTAATATCCTCACAGATACTTTAGTATTTGATAATGTTGCTACTTCAGTTCTTAAAGAAGAAAGCAGATGCCTCAACAAGAAAGAAAGGCTAACAAGTTCGCATCAAGCGGAAGTCTTATCAATGACAAGAGGACGATCAATCGAGCGTGATTCCACTGGGAGCCACAAACAAGGAAAGTCGAAATCTAGAAGTAAGAAAAAACTCAAGTGTTACAACTGTGGCAAGAGAGAACACTTTAAAAGTGAATGTCGATTCAGGTAAGGTAGAGATAAGGCCTCTGAAGCATAAACTTCTTAGGGATGTGTTGCCAATGGAGAAATCTTATACGGTAAAGTAACAATGGTGTTCAAGGACAAAATCGAGCTCACTGATGCTAGGATAATGGATTCAGGAACAACATATGACTCCTTGTAGAGATTGGTTTCACACTTATAAATCTATCTCTACATGATTGTGTACATTGGAAATGATCATGCCTTGGAGATTGCTGGGATTGGCACCATTAAGATGTTTCACATTTATAAATCTATCTTTACAAGATCTGTGTACATGGGAAATGATAATGCCTTAGAGATTGCTGCGATTGGCATCATTAAGATGAAGACGTATGATAGTATACTTCACACTATTCAAAATGTGCGACATGTGAAGGGCTTGAAGAAAAATTTATTGTTTTTAAGACAATTGGATGAAATTGGGTGTAAGAACTCCAGTTAAAATGGAGTCATGAAGGTGATCAAAGGAGCCCTTGTAGTCATCAAAGCCGAAAGGATAGCTGCAAACTTATACAAGCTTATGGGAGAGATGTATATAGAAGCAAATGCATCTGTTGCATTGGTTGGTTTTGCAAAAAATGCAAAAAAATTGTGGCACTGTAAACTTGGCCTTATGTCAGAACAATGATTGAAGATTCTTGCTGAAAAGAAACTATTTCTTGGTCTCACGAAGGTATCATTACCCTTCTGTGAGCACCGAGTTACAAGCAAGCAGCATAGATTGAAATTTAATGCATCGAATTTTTGAGGTACAGATATTGTAGAATTGATCCACTCTGATATATGGCAAGCACCAGTTATGTCTCTGGTGGAGCAAGGTATTTTGTGACCTTTATTGATGATTACTCTAGAATATGTTGGGTGTTTTTTATTAAGAGAAAGGGAGATTTATTTCCAACCTTCACTACATTTAAAGCACAAATTGAGTTAGAGACGGGGAAGAAAATCAAGTGCCTCATGATTGATAATGGTGAAGAATATACTGGTAAT
>JAOTJB010335806.1:0-12896 GCA_027123815.1 Erythroxylum minutifolium
TTGTATAATCAATACATACTCGCCACCTAATTTTCACTCAGGTAGGAACTAATTCGCCTTATTGGTTTTGTCACAACGGTGATTCCAGATTTCTTTGGAACCACTTGGAAAGGACTTACTCACTTACTATCAGACATCAGGTAGATCACCCCAACATCGAGAAGCTTCAACATTTCCTTCTTCATAACTTCCATCATTGGAGGATTCAACCTACATTAAACTTTCCTTGTAGCTTTTTCATCCTCCTCAAACAGAATGTGGTGCTTGCATATAGAAGGGCTTATCCATTGGATGTCTGCGATAGTCCACCTAATGACCTTCTTGTGCTATTTTGGAATTCAAACTAGCCTCTTCTCTTGATTTGAAGTTAACTCTGTTGAAATGATAACTGGGAGAGTCTACTTATCTCCCAAATAGGCATACTTCAGGTGAATAGGGAGTGGCTTCAATTCCAATTCTGGTGCCTGCATATCAGAAGGTAACAACTTCTGGAGAGCTTTAAGTAGTTGTATAGAATCGAATTCATACCTTTTTCAGAATTTTTCCAATGATTCCAGCACAGATGTCATTTCCATAAGCTCTTCTCCCATCTCAACATCAATGTTGGCTTCTACTTCCACATCCTTAGTCAAAATCATTTCCAATTGATCCTTGCAACTTAATTTAAACATTTCTTGTACCAAAGGGTCAATCACATCAACAGAAAAAAAAAACATAATGATCCTCAAGAGGATGCTTCATAGCATCAAAAATATTGAAATGAATCACTTCACCATCAAATACCATTGTGAGGGTGCCCTCACAAACATCTATCTTAGTTTGAGCAGTATTAAGAAATGGTCTCCCCAACAAGATAGGTATCATATTACATAAAGTGCCATCATTCATATCCATATTTGTAGGAAATATTAAATTCACCTGCACCAAAACATCCTCAACCATACCATCAGGATAAGCATTAGTGTGGTCAGCTAATTTTATTATCAAACTTATTTCCTTTAAAGGACCCAAATTTAAAGAAGCATAAATCAAACGAGGCATCACATTAATCGAAGCACCCAAATTCAACATAGTCCTATTGATCACAGTTGCGACAAGTGGTAGGGCAGTGTGTGAGAAGACTCCCATCGAAGCCAAGATTTTACTTAAGTGCATGGTTGCTAATACTCAACAATTCAGCACCCGCAACGATGTTCGTTGTGTAAATGAGGTAAGTAATTCATCTATCGAACATCATTTGCATGTGTTAATATCTTTTGTTAGACAAATTGCGATTGGAAAGCACAAGTAAAGGCATGTGAAATATGTTCAAACATGAGTCATTCAACTGATGAGTGTCCGATATTGCAAGAGGAAAGTATGGAATACATGAATGATGCGAGGGAGGGGGGGGACTTTCTTAACTAGTACAATGTAATATCTCATTTCCATACTAAGGGTTAGGACATAAGATCCTAAAACATAATATGTGAGAAATAGTGTTGAGAAAATTATGAGAGTGCATTACATTGATATGCATACCATTAGCATACGCACATAAATATCGATTGTATACATTGCAAATATTGTATATGCACTCAATTAACATTTGTCAGGGTATGAACAACTTAAACTGGTTATGATGTAAACTACAAATTATTATGATGTGAATTGTGAATTTTTATGTCTTAAATTTTGATCTGATGGTTTCAATTATTAATTTGGAATTTATTTGTTACAATTGAGAAATTTACAAAATTATGAGTATTTTTGGACTAGAAAAATGTCAAGTGGCAAGAAAATTTGATAAATGATAATAGAAATAAGTGACATATGGCAGTAGAAATAAATGACATGTGGCATTGGGATTTATTGACAAGTGGCATAGAAAATTAGGTGATGATTAGTTTAGAAATTAGGAGATAAACAAACTGGTCATTAAAAGCCAATTAGGGACCACAAAAAGATGATAAGTGGCAAGTGACAAGTGTCACCATACTTGCCATTCACCACTCATCATTCACGACTCTCTCTCTTTAAAAGACTAACTTTTTATTATCCTTCATTTTGTTTCTACAAGCTCTGATCTTCATTTTTTGTTCTTCTCTCTTCTTCACTCATGACACTCTCATCTTTACCCTCACCATGTTAAGCCTTGCTGTCATCTTTCAAGATTAGCTACTCCAAAGTCCTTGATATCTCTTAATCTTGTTACTAGAAAATTTAATATTTCCTTCTTGAAAGATTATGATAGTAAATGCATGGAAAGCTAGGGTTTTATAGTGATTTAAAGAATTTTTGAGTTAAACAAGTAAGTAGCATATTGTTCTTCATGGTTTGTTAAATAGAAGCTTTTATGATGATAGTTGAGAAGGAATGATTATGAAAATGAAATATGATAAGTGCTGAAATTTTGATGAATGAATGGATAAATATGTTCTAATTTTGGGTGTATAAAGATGTGAGTTATAAGTTGTTATGTAGATGAAATAGATTAGGATTTAAGGTATAATGAAGGTGAAATTGATGCTTAAGAAAGGTGTTTATGTAATGTTCTTGAGATGGAGTAGAAAATGATGAACTATGTATATGATGTGGTGGATATAGGATGAAATGGTATAAAGTGAATGGTTAATGAATCAAATGAGTAGATTTTTGTGAGGTTTAATGTAACCAATATGGTAGTTAGATTAGCATGAAATAAAGTTGCATAAAAGAGCATGAATTCTAAAAAACTTGAAGGGTAAATGATGTTTATAAGTATGTGAATTCGTGGAGCGATTATGGCCTAGATATTTGGGTTCTGTCACGATCGTGGCATAGTCCCCACAATTATGGCCAATTGCACAAGCTTCTGTCATGATCGTGGGAAGGTCCACAAATGTTGTCTTTTAAGTGATGATTGAAACAACTAATAATAAGGTACTATCTTATGATGCATTTAGGCTTGAATGAGGCTTAAAAAGAACCTAGTTTGACGTTTGATTAGTTGATAAAGTGTTTGATATGCTAGGTTATTGATTGATGGTTATAACCTAAGAATGAATGGCTGATATCAATGTATACAAATCTAGAAAATTATGAGTGTTATAGGAATTAAGGTGTTCATGTGATTGTAAATGTGATCCAAAAGAATGAGTAAGGTGTATTAGGTGAGACTAAATGAGAATTTAGATATTATGTGATCATTATAATGCTAGAAAAGGGATTGGAGACTATGTGATTGATGAATGTATGAATTATGAAATAAGAGTAATCAAGTATACTTGAGGTATTAGCCTAACGGAAATAGACATGATTTGATCATTCTGCTTAAGTGTAAACTAGTTATATCTAAGTGACAATGATAGAATGATCAAGACTTGTGAATTAAAGGTACATACCTGGAAATAATCAATTGAGCATGCATTGAAATAACACATATACATATGTGTATGATTGATTACTTATGTGAATGATCAACCTAATGATGTGTGAAATACGTGTGTATTGCATGAAGACAGATACACAAGTTGATCGTCAACATCCAGACATTGTCGGTTCATAAAGGCAATAGCTAATCTGGAGCGTAGAGTGAGTAACCTAGATATTTCTCATTAGAATTGACCGTATTTGCTAAAATTTTTATTATTGAATTGATATTTGTGTGAATGTGATAATTCCAGACATTGATGTTCCGAGGAGTTTGATAATTGAGATCGTATTGGAAGTGCTTAATTAAATGTGAATTTGAAAGAAATAAGTGTTCTCAACAAATATGTTGAATGTCGGATTTAGGTTTGATGAAAATGTGAAAGTGAATGTGTATACTAAATAAAAGTGATTGATTGCATATAATGTGAATTTATGCATCTCATTACATTGAAACGCATGATCAGAAAAAGGAAATTGTAACTATAGTAGTCAGTGAAAAAGAACTTAAAGCTCAGAAAAAATGTATAAAGAGCCACAAACTCACTAGTAAAATGAGTTTGGTATCTATAACATATACGGGACAGTTATCGATGAGCCTGGTAACCACAACAGATATGGGACATATAAAAAGGCACTCAGTCACAACAAAGCAAAAATGAAAGTGAGTCATATGTGCATTTGCATATGCAAATTGATATGTGTTATACGCATGATTGAATGGAATTAATTGTACTGTTCTGAAATGAAAATGGGAAATTCGTGAATGCAAATTGTATTTGTTAATGATGAAATGTGAAGTGATATGAAATGTTTGACGATATGCTTTGTCTTTAAAAAGAAATGTGAATTGTACTTGTGTATTGATATGAGTGAGTACATCGAGGATGGCTTACTCACCGAGTTCGCAAAACTCACCAAAATTGCATCGTTGATTTTCAGGCTTAGAGGAGATATAGTTTGACTAAATAGAGTATAATTACTACTTTGGATATGAGCTAGCAACTGAGATCAGTTGTAGCTACAAATGTTTTTAGTGATAATTGTATTTGAATTGTATTACTCAATTGTTGTACAATGTATGTGTAAATTTTGAAAATTAATAAAATTATGATTGGATATGTTTGTAAATGAAATGGGCCAAAATGATTACTGGTTTTATGAAGATGTGATTGATGCTTAAAAAAATTTGTAATGTTTTGATTTGATTGTCTTAACGTGCCATCCTCGTAGAGTATGTTTTCGAATATTATCAGTACATTCAGGAATATGCTCTATGGGTTAGTGTGCAACAGTTTTACCCATACTCCCAGACGTATAACCTAGGCTAGATGGATCGTCCCAACTTGAATTACAGGGGGAATAGGCAACATAATTACTTCTACAATAGGCCACATGATCATAACAATTTCAACCTAGGCCACAAAGATCATAACAATTTTAACCCAGGCCACAAGCCTCCTCTTCCAGTTCAGGTACATCTCTGGATGACGTTATTAGGACTTTCATGGCTAATAATCTTCAATTTCAATAGGGTATGCAACAACTTCAATAGGGCATGCAACAACTTCAACAAGGTGCACAGTAGTTTTAATGGAGTTACAACAATTTCAGTAAGAGACAAAATTAAGTATACAAAACTTGGAAAACCAAATGGGCCAGATGGTAGTGAGGCTCGACCGTCTAGAATCATGAAGTGGAGGAAAGATGCCATCTCAACCTGAGGTGAAACCCAAAAATAATAATGTCCATCTCAACCTAAGGTGAAACCCAAAAATGATAATGTTATAACTTTAAGCAACAAAAACTAGATTGAGATTCCTAAGAGGACTTCAACAAGGATTACAAATGAAGAAGAAATTGAGAAGGAGCTGCAAAAGGACGAAAACCCCTCATTTAGCACAAAAGCAAACTTCGAAAGACCTAATATCATTAAGAATAACCCTACACCATTTCCTAGCAAATTGGCAAGACTAAACAAGGAGGAGAATGACAAGGAGATATTAGAGACTTTCCAGATGGTGGAAGTGAATAGTCCTTTGTTATATGCAATTAGGCAAGTATCGAGATGTAGATTTTTATCTTGTTGGGGAGACCATTTCTCAATACAACTTAGATAAAGATAGATGTTCGTGAAGGCACCCTGATGTTTGTGAAGGCACCCTTACAATAGAATTTGATAGGAAAGTCATACGTTTTAACATTTTTTATTCCATAAAACATCCTCATGATGATAACTATATTTTCTCTGTTGATGTGATTGATCCTCTAGTGTAGGAAATGTTTAAATTAAGTTGCAAAGATAATTTAGAAATAGTTTTGACTGAGCGTATGGAATTAAAAGGCAACAATTGAAATGATAACTACCTTGGAATCATTAGAACACTCTTCAAAAAGGTATGATTTTCCCTTCATGCATTTACCCTAATCTCACCAAAAGCTGTTACCTTGTGATTTATAAGCACTTAAAGTGGAACTAAAGCCACTTCCCACACATCTCAAGTATGCCTATTTGGGAGATAAGTAGACTTTCCCAATTATCATTTAGATAGAGTTGACTTCAGATAAAGAAGACAGGGTGGTTCGATTCTTGAGGGAGCATAAGAAGGCCATTAGATGGATGATCACAAATCTAAGGAATAATCCCTTTTATATGCATGCATCATATTTTATTAGAGGAAGATGCCAAGTGCACAAGGCAAGCTCGATGTAGGCTGAATCCTCCAATGATGGAAGTCGTGAAGAAAGAAGTGTTGAAGCTTCTCGATGCTGGGGTTATTTACCTGATCTCCGATAGTTAGTGGGTAAGTCCTATTCAAGTGGTTCCAAAAAAAGTCTGGAATCATAGTTGTGACCAATCAGGAAGGTGAGTTGGTTCCCACCCAAGTGAAAACTAGGTGGCAAGTTTGCATTGATTATAGGAAAATGAAGTTAGTGACTCGTAAAGACCATTTTTCCCTTCCCTTTATTAATCAAATGTTTGAGAGATTGGTTGGTTATGAGTACTATTATTTTTTAAATGGCCTATCAGGTTATCTTCAAATATTGATCCCACCAGGAGATCAAGAAAAGACCACCTTCATATGCCCATTCGATACATTTACTTACTGAAGAATGCCATGCACCCGCCACACTCTAAAGTTATAGGGTAAGCATTTTTTCAAAGTACGTTGAGAAGATCATAGAGGTATTCATGGATGATTTTGACATTTATGGTTCTTCCTTTGATGAATGCCTTGAGAATCTTGCTCTTATCTTGGAACGATGAATTGAAACTAACTATGTGCTTAATTGGGAAAAAGTGCCATTTTGTGGTAGGCTATGGTATAGTTTTAATGTTATATTTTCTAAGGGTATAGGGGTAGATAAATTTAAAGTTAATCTCATTTCTTCTTTACCTTACCCCTCAAAGGTGCAGGAAGTGCGTTCTTTCCTTAGTCATGTAGGTTTTTATCATAGATTCAGCACGGATTTTTTGAAGATAACTATACCGTTATGCATGTTGCTAAAACAAGATGTCTCCTTTGAGTTTGATGATAAGTGTAAGGAAGCCTTTAACAAACTTAAGGAGCTGTTAACATCCCCACCAGTGATTTAACCACCAGATTGGAGCCTCCCTTTCAAGATCATATGTGATGCAAGGGATTATGCAATGGAGGTGACTATAGGACAAAGAGTAGGCAAAGCTTTGTATGCCATCTATTAGGCTTCGAAGACTTTTAATCCAACTCAATTAAATTATTCGACAACTGAAAAAGAACTTTTATCTGTGACTTTTGTTTTAGAAAAATTTTGGTCATATTTTTTAGTGTTAAAGTAATTGTTTATTTTGATCATACAGCTTTACGATACTTATTCAAAAATAAAGAAGCAAAATAGAGGCTAAGTAGATGGATTTTCCTCCTTCAAGAATTTAACTTAGAGATAAGAGATAAGCAGGAGGCAGAAAATGCGGCCGTCGATGACTTTTGCCGCTTGGTTAAAGAAGAAGATAACATCCCTTTACAAGAGACATTTTCAGATGAACAACGGTTTTCTACTCAATTGACACATTCATGCTATACAAACATTATGAATTTCTTAGTTACTAACAAATTACCTGTTGGTGTGTCAACGGATCAAAGGGATAAGTTGAAGAATTAAACGAAGTACTACATTTGAGATGACCTATATCTATGGAGGCATTGTGCAGACCAAGTTATAAAGAGGTGTGTGCCTGAAAGTGAAACACCTTCGATCTTATCCTTCTGCCATTTGTATGCATGTGGTGGACACTTTGGAGTAAAGAGGACGACCTACAAAGTTTTAGAGAGTTATTTATACTCCCCCTCATTGTTCAAGGATGCATACATCTTTGACAAGTCATCTGACAGGTGCCAACGATCTAGTAACTTGTCCCATAAGGATCAAATCCCACAAACTTCTATTCTTTTCTGTGAAATTTTTTATGTTTAGGGTATTGACTTTATGAGACCTTTTACATCATTTTTTGGTTTTAATTATATATTACTTACAGATGATTATGCTTCTAATAGGTGGAAGCTAAAGCCAATAGATCTAATAATACCAAAGTGGTTACAAATTTTGTTAAAGCTAACATCCTTTCTAGGTTCGGGATGCCAAAGGCAATCATCAGCAATAGAGGAACCCATTTTTGCAATAGGGTGATGGAAACACTATTCAAGAAATATCACATCATGCACAAGGTTTATAATTCTTACCATCCCCAAATTAACGAACAAGTTGAAGTGTCAAATCGATAAATCAAATCAATCTAAGAGAAAACAGTTCAGCCTAATAGAAAGGATTGGAGTGTAAGGCTAGACGACGCATTATAGGCTTATAGGACAACTTATAAAACACCAATCGGGATATCTCGGTATAGACTGGTGTTTGGGAAGCCTTGTCACATTCTGGTGGAGTTGTAACATAAGGTGTATTGGGCTATAAAAGATGCAACATGAATTTGGATGATGCGGGTGTGCATAGGAAGTTGCAGTTACAAGAGTTAGAGGACATGCGGAATGACTCCTATTAGAATGTAATGATATATAAGGAAAAGATGAAGGCTTTTCATAATAAGATGATCTTAATGAAAAGCTTCGCGATGGGTCAGAAAGTGTTGTTCTATTACTCTAAGCTTAAATTATTCCCAGGTAGGTTACTTTCTCATGGGGTTGGTCCATTTGTTGTTACTCATGTCTTTCCTTTTTATGCAGTAGAGATACGGAGTCTAAAAACTAACAAGACATTCAAAATGAATGGCCATTACCTGAAACCATATTATGAAGGCTTCTGAATGGAGGATATGGAAGTGTTGATCCTCGAAGATGCAAATGACATCACTTGATAAGAGCAATATGAAGTTGAGCCAACGACAGTAAACAAAGGCACTGCTTAGAAGGCAGACTAAGGGAAGTTGATCTCCTTTTATTTACATTTTTGCATTTAGTATTTTTATTAAATTCTCCATTTCTTACATTTGAAGTTACATTGGGGACAATATAGGTTTTAAATGTGGGGATGGGGTTCTCAATTTTTATGCATGTTTTTTAGCTTAATTGTTGCTTATGTGGCTTCTTAACTGTTTTTTAAATCAAACAAACAATCAAACATTTTATCTTTTTCTATTGCTTTTAAGACTATATAGTCATAATTAGAGTGTGAATTGACTAGAAAAATCTATGGCAAGTTTAGCATGTACTTTTGTTCTTGTGATTGGTCAATGTGCATTATCTTTAAAAGAGTAGTAACTAATGGTAGACAAAAAGCCAATGAGATTTTGAGTCATATTAAACTGACACATCCATATCAGTCTCATTGTCTTTTGTTTATGACATGTACATCATCACTTTGCTTTGATTTTTTATTCAAGACCACATTCTTATCACATGCATTAATATGAAAATGATATAGGCATTCTTCATTTTTACAAGTTACATTAGCCAAATAGCCTACCCATTGATATAAATTTTCCTTTGTTAAGCCCCTTGAGCATTATTAACCTTTCTTTTTGTACTAACCACATTACATGTTTTTAAACTTAACCAAATGTCCTACCCAAGTCATAATGCTAGTGGAGCATTTATTAATTGTTAATGACTGTAGATGTACAAAAGTATAAGTTTGGGGGTGTGCATATGTGTGCAATGGTTATAATTGTTCGAATACCATTTTATGTCTCATTAATGAAATTCCAATGTTCATGTAGCTTCTTTCAATTTTTAATACCAAAAAAGAAAGAGAAAAAGAAAAAAGATGTTTGAACAAAGTATCAAGATGTTTTGAAAAGTTTATAATGATTGGTTTCTCCTACTAAAGTTGCATGAATGGGTTATTTGAGTATGTTGCATATGTGGTAGATGTTGTTTTAGAAGGATAACTCCTTATAGTTTCAATGTATTATTATCAATGATTTTTACGAGTGATTCCTTCTAAATGGTTATGCTTCACGTGGTTTACGGTATGAGAGCTTGAATTTGGTTGTGAAGCATAGTTGTTGCATTCATCATAGCTGATGGTACCCAGTTTTGAATGAATGTTAGCTTTTGCATTTGATGTTACATTGAGTGCTACTTTTGCTTCACTAACTTTGATGACTTTTATGCTACATTACCCAAATACATCTCACCTTATCCTTCCCCACATAACAACCATAAAAAGTCCTTTGATTCATGATTATGCATGTGACTCTTAATGGTGGAGAAATGAAATGATGTGCAAAGTTGTGGAATGTCATGATCATAAATGGTGTTTCATTGTACCTATATATCTCTATTATTTAAACACATTATGTCCAAGTCTACCTCCAGATTGCTCATTTTCTAAGGGTGATGAATGTTGATTGATCATGAGAAGAAGCATTGAATGTTGATTTCTTGCTATGGTTTTTGAAAGTTATTCATCTTTGCTTATGACTATCTATTTTTGGGAAATATGAAAAATGAGCAAATGTTTTAGTTTCTGACTTTGATTTTGAAGATTTTCCTAAGGACAATCAAAAGTTAAGTGTGGGGGAATTTGATATGTGTTTAATTGTTTATACATTTAATCTTCGACACGTAGTGATTAATGCATTAAAATGCTTAAGACACTCACTTCAGTTCATATTTGATTTTAGGTACAATTTAGAAGCATAATGGATAAAGTGAGTTAAAAGCACACTCTTTGAGTTATCTTTTTGATATTTACACTTACTTGTCTTAATAGGACAAGAAGATGAAGGATTAGAGCAAGAGGAGATAAAAAATGCATAAGAGCAAGAGTATATGTGGCAAATATCAAGCAAACATCAAGTATGGAGGGTTATTGGAGACTCACGACCATACTGAGCTTATCTTGGCCGTGAGACATCACTCAAGCCCATACAAGATAAGTCACGAGTGTGACATACATTGTATGCCCGTGACACATGTTTACATGGGCATGACACCCATGTCATGCTCATGCAACCATGGCTCACAACAATGAGCCTCCCATGGAGGCTAGTCACGGTTGTCACAATACAAGTCATGAGTGTGACTTCTTGCCTACTCACCTAAAAGCCTAGTTTTTGCTATAAATACATTATGTTGACAATGGAAACATTTATTTTTCATTTTTGGGGTTTTGAGAGAAAGAACAGAGGAGACAAAAGCTATTCCTTGGAAACCCACAAAAAAGATGGAAGGCTAACTTCCCAACACCGATTCAAAGGTGACATTGATGCCCTAGTCACAGTTAAGCTTATCTCATCTTTGTTTAATGTTGAATCTCCCTTTAAAGATTGTTATTGTAACACAGCACTCTCATAGAGCATGCCTGAATACATTGACAGTATTCAAGAACATACTTTACGAGGACGGCACATTAAAACAACAAAAAATACTCATTGCAAATTTTTTTTACATCAAACACATTATTGACAGACTAGTAATCAATTTGACCCATTTCATTTACAAACATATCCAGTAAAAAAAGTCATTATATTTCAGAATTTATATATACAATATACGACAGTTGCGAAATACAATGTTTAACTCAAAATGACTAGAGACATATGCAGGTATAAACTAATCCTGATCACTAATTCATTTTCATTTGCAATGGCTATACTCCAATTAATCTAACTAGATATATCCTTTGAGCCTGAAAGCCACGTTGTAATTTTAATGAGTTTTACGAACTCAGTGAATGAACCATCATTAATGAGCTCACTTATGTCAAATACATAAATATCTTTCATATAATCAAATTCATAACATTCCTCATCTCAATAAGACTTAGTGAATGTCACACATTCTGTATACTTTTTTCAGACATAATTTGATCATGCATATCCTAATCAATCACATTATTAACTTATACACAAATATGGCATTTCACTTTATCATCACAATTTCAGAATTGGATTCACAATCATATATGTACAAATACAAATGTCTATGAGACTCCACTTTCATTATTATTTGTTATAACTAAGCGCCTTTCACTATCCCACTATCCCATAGCCCTTGTGGATATCGGGCTCATTCAAATTCTAATATTGTCCCATACCCATTACAGATACCGAGCTCATTAATCATGGGGCCAGGCTCTACGTGTATATTTCTGAGCTTAAAGCTCTTTCAGACTGGTTACTCCAGTCTTAACGTTTTTATCTGATCATGCATATCAATATGATGCATCAAATCATAAAATATGCCATTAATAACATTTATTTATGATGCACAGTCAGAATCTCATGTTCATCGGATCTAAGTTTGACATTTAACAATTTTGTTGAGTATTCAGATATCTTTCATATTCATATACTTATATGCAATCAGAACACTTCCAATACATTCTCAAATATCAAACTCCTCAGACTATTAATATCTGAAATTCACATATAGGTCATTAACAGTTCAATATTTGGAAGTTAAGCAGAGATAAATCAATCCTAGTGAGATCATCTAGGTTGACTCACAGTACACTACAGCTTAGCTCTTGCCTTGACGATCCGACAATGTCTGGATGCTTGTATATCAATCTTCATACAATACACACATATTTTGCATATCATTAATTTGTCAATCATATGATTATTTAATCATTCCCATGTATATATCATGTTTCAATGCATGCACACTTTGACTATTTCTAGGTATGTATCCTTATTCATAATTTTTGATCATTCAAACATAATAGCTTGTACATAGCTTGTTAACAATTAGGTTAATACCTTAAGTACAGTTGATCATGCTCAATTCATTGACCATAGCATTACAAGTATTCGTATAATTCCTAATTCTCATTCATTCATTCCAAATGCATTTTTCATATCCTTTGGAATACATTTGCATTCATATGAACATCTTCATTCTTTTAACACTCCTTAAGTCCAAACTTAGATACATTGATATCAAATAATCTTTGCCTTAAGGTATAGTATCAATTAACATCTTCAAATTATCAAACACTTTAATCAACTTATCAAGCATCAATCTAGGTTTATTTCAAACCTTAATCAAGTCCAAATACACCAA